>CAEGAF010187040.1:0-29929 GCA_903067075.1 Micropoecilia bifurca | reverse complement strand
GTCATGTAAAAGCAGAGCGTTTTTGCCCTCCAAGGTTGTGGGCATGCGCGAAATTTCCGGATGTAATCAACAGCATACTTGTAAATCTGACTCTGATTAAGTCAGTGCCTCACCAGCTATGAACCTCACCGCACGTCCCTGATATATATATATATATATATATATATATATATATATATATATGAATACAGCATCCCTGCATGGGATGCGGTGTTGATTTATTCCAAAATGATGTACTCATTTACAAACTGCAGAAGGATAAATTAAATCTCTGCTTCTTTGTTTCCAGGTGTTTGCTCAAAACATCCTCAGAGGAACGCAAAGACTATAAAACTCTGTTTGGCAGTTTTTTTTTTTTTATGTTACGTATGCATCGCAATGCAAGGCCTCATCTATTTCATCGAGCCGGCAGTAAAAAGGTCAGGAGCTTTGCCCCTTGTCTTGTACAGTCTCCAAACGTCTTGTGAATGCGGCTGCTCTTTGGAAAACTGACAGCTGCGTCTAGCCCAGGTAACAATAGGTTGATAGTCAGTCACACTGGTTGTCACAGATGGGATTGTCGGTGGAAAGGAAAAACTCACAAGAACAGGCAACTGTGTCCCGATACTTAGGTGGAATTCACCACCTAAATGTAAATGCAAAACACAATCCAAACTTATTATATACTTAATGCTTCCCTTGGGAAAATATTCAAAATATATTTGTGAAATGTGTCATATCTATATTTTTAAATCAGGTAAATGTATATCTTGAAGAAAGCTAAACACAGTTTTAATTTAAATGTTTGGAGTTACCTACTTAATTTGAATGTCAATGGGTTATATTTAAGTGTTAATTTCGGACACACAACCATCCTCTGCAACGGCAATGGATGACAAAGATGTTTGTCTTGCCCCACTGGGAAATAATTTTTGATTCAAAAAATGATCTGGTGGGACGCTTGAAAAGACTATTGTTGTGTTCAAGTTATGCTAAAAGGAATTAGCCTATTGGCAAAGCCATTAATGCCTAGAATAGCATCTCAATGCTAACCATGTTGGAGACTAGATGTCCCTGACATTAATGACGGTTCTAAATAAAATAAGTATCTTTTAAAAAAGGTTCCATGAATGATCACGGGTTTCTCAAACACTTAAAAGTTCAATGGTTAGGATAGCACTTCCCACCGATCTGATGTCTGAATACACTAGATAACATATTAATAAACAAATATTTTGGTCGTTGAGCTCATAGGTCTGTCTATTCATTCTGTAATTTAGAAGTAAAACGGGTTTTTGAATGGAAAATGTTGCCCTCCCGATATGTAGATTAATTAAAATGTGATAAATTGCAATTAATCAGTTACAGACCCTGCAATTAACTGGATCAAAATTTTTAATAGAGGCCCATCACTATTTTCTATATTTAGAGGTGAATTGGATGTTGAATAAACCAGGACAACTGGAATTATCAACTACAAAACAGGCAATGATCAGGCCGGGGGTCAAGGATGCTCAAATGGTAGCTTCTGTTGTCAGAATGAGAGAAAGAAACATGGCAAAACACTATAATTCTCCTGTCAGTAAACCCACGTCTTAGTGTTGCGCTGCTTCATTGTGTGGGATGTCCTTGAGTCCCGAGTAAATATCAGCTAAAGATTAGCATTTATCTCCTCTTCCTCCTTAACAACAAGGTATCTTCTCACTCCATGCATACAGGCTCTTAATTCACAATCAAATCCCAATAAGAGGAAGTTAGAGTGGATATTCTCCTGCCAATCATTCATCTGCTTCAACAGTTTGTTTAGATTGAAGGTCACCTTTCCAGATGCTCTGTTACTAGCACTTCTTCCACCCACTCACAAAAAATGTGGAAAAAAAAGAAAAACAAAACACATACACATACACTGTACCAAACCACACATATTTTCCTCCCACTCTGCGCAGTGTGAGGAACCTTTTGTCAGTTTGCATCTTTCAAAAGGTATTTAGATGGCACTTCGAGGGATGTTCGTGTACAGAAACAGTGCGATGAGTGTTGCACGACTACTCATTCTGCTGAGGGACTCGGTTTCATAAATTGTATCTCACATGCACACAGTCCCACAAACTGTAACTACATTTCTTCAGCTCCCAAGTCTTCTCAAATATAGCCACTGTACCGTGAAGTGATCCTGTACTTTCTGTTGCTTTCTTGCAAGATTCACTCTACACCACGTACATTTCCAGCTGGCTTTAAGTTTACATCAATACCTATTGTCTAGAGACTCAGCTTTTTGTCACTTTGCCTTTCATATGTCAGGCTTGATAAAACCTTTCAATTATTTTCACTACAGAAGCCCTGAGTCAGATTTGACATTTAGTGCCATTAAACACTGACCATGCTTTGCCTCAAGAAGAATAGATAAGGTTTAGAAGACAAGGTTCAATGTCACCTTATAAAAATCATAAAGTACTGTCATATTGTCCCAAATCAATCGAACCGTACTGGATATTTTTGGTACAAAAACGAGTAGCGTTACTCTGTAAGTGGCTGACATTTGATGCCGCTGTCCATCCATCCTTCAATTTGTTTGAGATCAAGTTGAGGGGGTAAAACTTCAAAGAAATAAACCCAAATATTACTTTCTCAAGTGATTCCTCCAGAACATTTTTGTGTTTTCTCACACGGGAACATGTTCAGAAAATAGAGAGCACATGTGAGACATTCTGATCAGATGCCTGAACCATCTGAACTTCTCTTAAATGCAGAATAGCAATAGTTCTACATCAATATTCTCATGAGTAAGCACATCACTTCTCAGGCAGAATCTAGGTACCTACAAAGAAAAAGGTACCTAGATTAGGTCACTAGGTATCTAGTGACCATTGGTGAGTGTTGAAGAATAGATGGATGACTTTGAACTTCAGTTTATTTATTTATTTACCATTACAGGCCAGGGCTCACATAACTGCTGATAAGGGCTTGTCAGCAGTTATCATCCCACCCATCAAGATACAGGAAACTGATTGGCTTCAGGCAAAAGCTTGTATCTCAATTCAGAATTCAAGATACAATCTTCACCTTAACATGGTGGACCGGTTTGATAACCACTGTGGTCATGGGTGTATTTCTACCTGGGTTCTTACGTCAAACTGAATTTAAGGGCGGTCAATGAAGGAAGACTAACACAGACACTACATGACACATTGTAGGAGAAATGGGCATTCTCCTGAAGCTGGCCTTCATGGGACGATGGAGAGGGCAAACCACATTTTGATTGTGGTTTGCCCTGCAATCGATGGGTTGTCAGTCCAATCCCCTCTCCACTCGCCTCTGTTGTTGTGTCCTTGGGCAAGACACTTTACTGGCCTTGCTGGTGGTCAGAGGGTGTGGTGCATGGCAGCCTCTCATCTGTCAGACTTCCCCAGAGTTGCTTCCCACCATCAGTGTGTGAGTGTGTATGTGAATGGTTGAATGACTGTCTGTGGTATGAAGCACTTTGAGGTCCCCTAGACTTGATAAAGTACCATACAAGTACAAGCCATTTACCATATACCCTCCAGGCTGACTTCAGAGGGGAGGACAGGGGACTATCCAGTGAGTAATTGGTGGGTAAGCTTTGGCTTCTGGTTACACTGAACTCAACCTAAAATTGCAACTGGATATCTAAGTGAGGATAGTGACATTAAACTCAAGTGCAGTGTTAGGCAGGTAAAGAAAAGGGCCTAGACATCCAGATTCCTACCACTTTTGGGACAAAGAATGCCAATCGAAGGTAATTGTAGGAAACTATCTTTCTTGATGATTAACCACAGTATGCAAACTCTTGACTCATTGCTCAGTGCTCATGATTGCTGTCATTGGTCACTGTTTCTACATGATCCAAGATGGAAAACTGCCCAGGCTCCTGGTGACTCATTAGACATTCCAACCACAATTATGAATGCTTTAAAAAAGTCACGGTTGCTGTCAAAGATTTCACCTAGATATTCTTGTCACCCATTTAAGAAGCTTGTAGTTTGAGGCTTATATGGTAGCCCTTTAAGCACAGAGGTCAGCCAACAAGTGAATAAAGATTACTGTTGACACACTGGGCGAGGAAGCTCTGGACGCCGCGGTCCTCTACACTGGTCTGATAAATGCATGTGGCAGATCAGAGGGATTGTAGAAAGGGATACCAATCTTTCCTCTACTGCCTCTTTGTCTACTGCCTGCTCACATAACAGACATTAATCAACGTGGAAAGAATTGTTTTCTCTCCACTGCATGGCACAAAAAAATAAAACCTCATCTGTGTCTGGGGCGAAGGGAGCGGTAATGTTGCGTGACATTCTCTTCATATCGCCGAGCTAGAGGTCACCTCCTGGCACTGAGGGAGGAGGACAAAAAAAGAGGAAGGGAGAAAAATAATTCTCTCCATCTCTCACCTGTTCGCCCACTCTGCCTGTATTTATCCATCCGCACTCTGCTCATGTCCTTCCATCTATAAGGCCTTGTATGACACACATGGAAACAGTGAACCTGGAGCGCTGTTAAATTTTTTATTTTATTTTAGGACAAACAAGAGTCACATGTTTTAAATCACAGTATGAACTGACCAACATCATTATCCACCATAATTACTAAAGGGAAATAAACGGCACTGTATGTGAGTCATATAGTAATAGGAGCAGGCAAATGCCCATTGTGTCCTGCTGGGGTTGTAATTGCTCCTTAGTTCTGACACCAAGGAACAAATGTTTCTGCTGGTTAAAAACAACACCATGTAATTAATTTGATTGGTGAAGGATTAGCAAGAAGAGAACTTCATTTACAAAAAAAGGTACTTGGTGTCATTTCCAAATAAAGTGAATGCCGTGTTTAAAATTTTAACTCCAAAACACACTTAAGTTAAACTGCAACACCCAAGTCATTTTTAGCAAGGGGAGTTGCTTGTGTATTTTTGCATGTAATCAAATGACTCATATTAGACTGATGGAACACAGTACATTTACACACTTAAAATGACAACTCATGGCTTATGTGAATCACCTGACAAGTCTTGCTAAAATAATCTTGGAGTCCCACACCTTTTTTGGAAGTGTTAAAAATGGAATTTATCTTCCACAGCACCATCAAGAAAAATGGTTTGAGGCAGTTTAGAAGCAGCACTTAGGTGTGTAACATCAGAAGAAACCAAAATAAGCTGGTGAAAGCAGCGACCATTAACTGCTTATTGTTTGCAATGAGCAATTAATGGCATGATAAATTGAAATGAGCTCCATAATTTTCATTCTGATGAATATTTTTTGAAGGACAACCATTTTATTCATGATTTCTGTTGTGTGAGATTTTTTATCTTCGCTTTCTATTGAGTATATTTTATTATTATTATTTTTGGATAGTTTCAGTGTAGAGTGTTCTTCAAAAAAATAAAGATTTTGAAAAAGAAAACAAATAGAAATTGAGCTAGTTTAATTCACTACTCAATTAAGTGGTTTATTGCTTCTTGTGAGAGGCCTACAGGAAAAGGGTCTCAAATCAATATTATTATTTATTGCAATAATTACTAGGACAATTAATGGTCTTGCAAAATCTGTTATGACAAGCTTAGGAGAAACCAACAAAGGGAAATTTATTCATGTTCATGACAGGTGTCATGTTTATGAAAGTGTCATCAGTCTTATTTACCCCCTTCAAATAAAGTGTTACCAAACTTTCTAGGTCTAAGCCTCCAACTCAACGGAGAAGATATGCATCCATGCTAGATTGCAACCTCTACTTTCTGTTTTCTACAGCCATACATGGACAGAAACATGCCTAATTCACATTTTCTTTCCAACATTTTAAAAGTCAGTTCAATATTCGCATGACAATTGAACGGAAACGGCTATAGAGGCCATCGTGAATCTCGTTGATGATCGCCCAAGAGCTTGAGTGCTCTGATCTCCAAAGCATGGACTAAAGCCTTTCCCTTAGACTGAAGACCAATCAATACCGGGACAGCTTTATGTCTACCTGCACTGTATGAGAAACCACAGAGCAAATCCAGGAAGGAGGATGGGGTGGGGTGGGGGTGGGCGGGGTACGAGTGGAGGGAGGACACTGACAAAGCAAGACAGTTGACTGACAGGTTGAAAACAGGCTCTCAGCAGTGGAAATGATTCAAGCCAAGAGTGGTGCTCAGAACTGCACCTCAGCATAAAGCCAAGCAAACAGTGACTACATATCACCCCCTCTGACCAATCAGTGCAAACACACCATTTATGTGGCTCTCAGTAAAAGAAAGAGAGGAAAACACATGGGAGCTTGGTCGGAGAGCAGAAAATGTTAATCAGCAGGGAGTGGAGTTTAAACATGAACACACCAAGGCTCTGACATGAATTCTCCTGGAGTTGAGAAATAGTCTCCAGGTGGGGGCTTGTTTGTTTAGCAGTGCCTAGATGCAACTTTAATTACTTTCCTAGCAACTGCCTCTAAAACATGCTGAATGCTATATCTTGCACATCTGTGTAATGCAGTAAGTGTAACTTGACCTCTGCCGCTTCCTCTTATCTGTGCAGATTTAATTTGTTTGCATGTGTAATTTAAAGCCGGGGTGCTTGTTTTTAGTTACTGTAACACAAGCGCACCTGTAATTTCATCGATGCAGATGCAATCACGTCCAAAACCATAAACAACCGAGGAATGTTCTTAACACAACGATGCCTGCAAGTTGCGGATAGGGTGACAGTTAAATGTAACCTACCTCAGAGAACGGGGTGGCCATCAATAACCCCCAAAATAGGACGAGACCATTTGTACGGAGGACAGCAGTTATGATTATCCTGACTGAATAGTTTGGAGGAAGACAGATCTGCGTAATCAGGAGGGTTCAGCACAGATAATAAAGTGGCTTAACTGAGGACATTTTGAAAGGGGTTCAATTTAGTCTGCTGTCAAATTAGGTGTGAATTCTCCGAATTTAGGACATGTGTTGAGTGTCAGATCAAATTTATTCAGCTAACAGACCATTTAGTCCTCCAGCACAAACAAATAAGGAGATGAAATGTCATATTTCTCCCTGAGATATTTGTCAAGAGGGAAATTCTACACGTCGCCACAGCAATTTTAAGCAGGATATTCTGGGTGAAACAATTTGTTTCCAACCACACTGCCAGACTCTTAGCTCACCCACATGCAACAGCCATTGGCGGTCAATAATCTCCCAATGAGGAAATGTTAGCTGACATGTAGAAGAGGAGGAGAAAAGGATGAAACTGTGGAGAATGGGCGACCGAGTGATTTGTCTTGCGTACGGGCCATGGGCTAAGCCACTTGGTTTCCCACACTCCGGTTATCACCGCAGACAGATTACAGGGTCCCCTCTTTCTGAGTCCAGGATGATGCTGGATAGGCCTTTACTGCGCCACCGACATTATGAATGTTCCACTCGCGCTGTTCTCCACCGTAATCAATCACGTTTACAGCCGGTTTGAGTTATTGCTTTCACTTGACTCCCTGTGAGTAGATATTGACCTTAACTGGTTCGTCATCCTCCAGAGGAACGACTGAACACCCAATCCAAACTCCTAATAAAACCATATTCTACAAACTTTTTGCACCCATGCACAAAATCCCCAGGCTGAACATATTCAGGGGCAATTTTTTTGTTTTACCCTCATAAAAAACACAAAAATTATATATTTCTTTTACCTGCACAACATTAAACATGGAATATTTTACACATGCCTATATGTTTACAGTTGTTTAAATTTTTGAGGTTATTATTTTCCTTTCTTTTTCAGTGTATAAATGTTTTAACTTTATTCCGAGCAATTGAGGTAAAAATGTCCCTCTTCAACCTTTGTTGTGTTTATCCAAATGTGTTTTTGAGTAAAAACTTGCAGGATGTTTGTGGCATGATGTATTGTGAAACAGAATTGAAATAAAATAAAGAGCTATGGAAAATTTACCTCAGGTAGATGAAATAAACAAAGCTCATCCCAACATATGAACCAAACCGGCAGACAAGTAAGTAAAAAGAAAAGCACGAACAATCAGTTTAAATGTGAGTGCAAATGAGCAGTAGAGGGTATATCAATGTCTTTTGGGTCTGTAGCCGAGAAATGTGGGGCAGCATTGGGAAGCCCCACATGGGACAGTCACCTGGACGCATGTCTATAACCTATTTCCACAGTGAAATGACTGATGGGATGGGATAAGACGGCAGCGGCGCCGATTGGAGTAACACAAAAGGGGAAGTGGTGGCGGTGTGGCTATCTCTAGTTCTGCTCCAGTAGGGCTATCTTCATTTCTATGGCATCCCAAAGGCCCTGGGGAGGGGCTATAAGTGTGTCAGGGCTCCTGTGTGCTGGGGGAGAGATGGGGAGGGTGGAAGGGTTTCAAACACTCCATACCAGGAATATATTCTCTGCTCATCTCACTCTACCCCACTTTCCAACCAAACATTCTCTAGTCGCCCTCCTGCTTTGCAAGCTATTTCTTTGCTTCACTTTATTAATTTCCACTTGACACAGCATGTGCGACCCCCATCCACCTTCTCTCCTCCACCCTCATGTTTGGGATACAGATGCTGCATACAGGGATGACTTGTAGGCACCTTAATGGTAGTAGCAGGAGGGGTTGGGGGGATGATGTTGATGGATGCTGGGTCTGTCAGTCATCACAGGCCTGACACAGATGTGTCAGACAAAGACGCGATCTCTGAAGTTCACTTGAACCGTGTGAAGTAGCTTTCTGCCGGCAGAGCATGAGGGGGTGTGTTTGCATGTGTGCACGTGTGGATTTTTATAATACGAGGTAGGAGCACGAGCAGCTGGAGGTTTCTGTCTGTCAAGCTCCTTCAGTAAACTTTCATTTTCCCCGTCCTGACACGTTGCTTCAAACGGAGAAAATTCGTGCCTCTGCTCAAGCAGGAAATCACATTTTAACCCCCGTGCGTCTTCATACTTTTTTTTTCCCGATGACAAAATGTAGCTTCGAAGAATAATTGCACCAACAAATCTGCAGTCCTGAAGATTACCGTTAAAATATATGAATGCTATTCTTTAATATATGTACTGCTTAATCCTATGGGTTGCAACTTCTGTCAATCAGATGGAAACCCCCCCGCCCAAAAAAAACATCAGCTTAAAAAGAAATCTCCACCAACATCTACCTCTTACTGCAAGAGCTCTTATCATAAGAAATTACATTTAAATATTTGAAAGCGACACAATAATGGAAAGCTATCTGAGTAACATTCAAGGCAAACTCATGCAAAATAATAAATAAATATGTGAGGAAAGCTTATGACATCTTAAAAGTTTAATTATGTGCTCTTTTTAAGTGAAAAGAAACGAAACAAAGAATGTCCTCATGGGAGCATGATGGTACCTTTAAGGAAACATTCACAACAACCCTGCTTAGTCTGCTTTAATTCAACTCTAGTTTGTCTGGAGAGTTTGGTTTGTTTGGGGAGGTGTGAATGCGCAATCGAAAAAAAAAACAAAACGTAATTTGGTCCTCCTAAAAACCTAGAACTCAGTTTGGTTGAACTGAACTCTGCTGCGGTTTGAATATATGCAAAAGCCAGATGGACCAGAAGTTGCTCAAAAAGCAGGAATCGGACTATAGTGCAGGGCATCATGAGTGAGTATAACCAAAACAAACGCTTGTGTCTACCACTAGCAGGAGAAATGGCTTCTGGATGTTTAGCAAAAGACAAAAGAGAAATCCTGAGGTCTAAAACAGGGGTGAGCCATTCTGGTCCTGGAGGGCCAATGTCCTGCAACTCTTAGATGTCTTCCTGGTCCAACACACTTAAATCCAACAGCTGAATCACCTCCTAAGTTCAGTCAAGTTCTCCAGAGTCCTGCTGACAACCTCATTATTTGACTCAGGTGTGTTAAAGTTGCGACACATCTAAAAGTTGCAGGAGTCCGGCCCTCCATGCCTGGACTTGCCCATTCCTGGTCTAAAACCTGACTCCATTTAATTCTTGTGTTCACTCCTTGTGAAATGAGTAATAATTTAAGATTTTGCCAGACATGAAAGGTGATGTGGCAAATGCTAACCATGAAATTTGTTCTTATTCAACGTTGTGTCTAATAAACACAACAGTGTTGTAATCCTAAGCTTCTCCAGAGCTTAATTTGGAAACATATCACATTCAACAACCACTTTAAATCTGAGGTGGGTGGCAGGGAATGTTAGCTGAGGGATGATGAGTGGGTGGTGGGATACATTCATAATGTTGCTCCTGCCAAGCGTTTTCTTCTGCTTCTGAAAATTCATCTGGGTTGGGTGAAGTGGAAGAGGTGGCGGATTTTCAAGGCATCCGTCATGCATAATATAGGACGCTTTGTTTATTAATGGTGGGCACTCCCACTGGAGACTGAAATACTTGACGTAGGCCCCCCCTGAGTCTCGCTCCTTTAATATCTGACGGCTAAATAATTGAAGACGCCTTACATCAGCACAGCTTCTAAGGAGCCGGCCTCCGCTTCTCCTGTGTCTACAAAGCGAAGGCGGTGCCCACGCCACGATGGTCTCCCACTGATGTACCCACAATGCTTTCATGTGCCAGGACAGACAGTGGATGGGGACGACAGAACATCCTCCCCACACGTCGGCAATGTCATCATGTCGCCTCCCGCAAGCCCAGAGACATGGCTAAGGAGTTCAATCTGCAGAAAGGAAATGGTTTGGCATTGAGCCGTTTATAAAAATACACTTACTGACTCCGGTAGTTACACCAGCTGAATAACTATGTTGTTTTTTTATCTAAAAGTGAGATTGGCCTCATTGGCGTTTCTATCTAGATGCGGTGAAGTTTAAACTGAACCTCAGTGAAAAGAGGATTATAGTGACTATTACACCGATGCACCACGAATTGTTCCAACAAAGATAGAAAAAGAAGAAGGAATAAAAAGCACTTGTGTGGATAAAAACGCCTTCTTCACATCAGAAGTTATGAAGGAACTGACAAAGTGGTCAGGGTCAGGGTCAGCTTGTTATTCTGTAGAGACAAATAATGAAGCCTGTTTGGAAATTTAAAAAAAGACCCAACTTGGTGCCAGGAAGATGTGGCTAGTAAAGTAGTTTTCCCTTCCAACTGAGAACAGATTTAGCTCTTTATAATAAAATACATTACATAACCTATCTTACAAATGAATAAATGTATATTTTTAGGGATGTATAATATGTCAGCATTTGAATCATTATTTGTTATCTTCTTTTTTTGAGCTGTTTATTAATGTAAAGGTTGCTGGCTTCATTTTGGATCACATTATTTACCAGCTGAAGTTTGATTAACATAAGCAAACTTAGTAAAATGCAGGATTGCATTTTAAAACTAAAAGTTAAAAAGCACATTACTAGTCTATGATTTGTTTTACAGCACAATACATGTGATATCTAATTAGCCATCATGTGGTGAATAGTTTGAGTTTATTTAGTTTTTTAATGCTTTGAGTTCACGCTCTACTGCAAAACCCATCTTCCACTGATTTAATGACATTTTATATTCCTCTTTAATGAAGACAGATTGGCACTTAAACATGACCAGTTCACTTCATTTTCTAGGCCAACAGAACCCAGTGAAGTTTTGAGGTCAATTGGTTTTGGACCTCAGTCATGTCTCCATTTTGCCTGAGATTGGAACACAGCTTTTTACTCTGTTCAGTCTATGCAAAATAACAAATGTTTAACCACAAATTATAAACAGAACAAAAAACAAACAGTGCTTTCTGCTGTTTTCACTGAAATGTACCACATATCATACTTGAGGCAAAGTTTACTGGCCTTTTTTCCTTCCCTCTGTACCTCACAAAAACGTCTAAATAAAAAATGTATTCCAATGCCAATTCCCTTCCCGAGGCAGAAAAACTGAGCTGCAAGCGAAGGGAAAATGCTATTTTTTACCTTCTTCCAAGCAGTTTTTTGTTTTAATAGAAAAGCAATGAATGGATGTCTTGGTAAAATACGTTCATTTGGTCCCTGCGGCACTGTAGGACACTCTATTCCATCTCTGTGCTCCAACATGCAAGAATGAGATGGACCAAATCATTTTCCCTGGCAGCCGTGGAAAAAACGCTCGCTAGCTAAACTGGCTGCATGCATAAGGCTGTAGAGGTGAACTACGTGCTGATATATGTCAACAGTTCTGTGCTTTGTTATGCCCAGACAACAGCGTTTTACTGCACCGTGTCAAACGCTAATAGAAGAATAAAAGACGGTCGCAGCCTTTCATCAAAATCACAATCTACTTGTTTCAAGGTGAAAGCAAGTTGAAAAAAGGGAAATGAAAATCAAATGTGCATAGTGACTCAACAAACTTACTCAATGGGCAAATTCTAATGTTTTATGATTAGATGATTTTCAGAGGCAACTGATTATGAGCTACCATAATCCAGTTTCATTTGAAACAGTTTCTAATCTGTGTAAAGTGTTGCTAGGTTACACAAATTTGCAAAAGAAATGAAGGAAATTTCTCCACAGCAACTAATATAATCCCTTTAAAAAGAATTTGTACCAATAAGAGCTTATTTTGACAAGTTATGTCTACAAACGTTTTTGTATTTTATAAAACATGCCAACACAACATTACGCAAAATCATGAAGAGGAAGTATGAATGCCAATCTGAAAAGTGTGGAAGGTATCTGCATTCCAGCTCATTATTCTGATACTCCTAAATGAAAGTAAAACTTACAACCTTTATAATTCTCCTACTCAGCAGTTCAGTCAAAGGCTCGCTTTTATTTGGTCGCTGAAACTCATGACAGAAAACAATCATGTAGTTACGATTCCGTTACAAACGTGCACAAAACTTAGTCAATATTGCGCTAATGTAATAAAAAAAAAACAATTCCTCAATTTCATAGTTTCCATTAAATAAAAACAACTAAAATCATGTGAATAGTTTGTTCATGCAACAAGACATTAAAAAAACATGCCATCATCCTCCCACTACTTCCTGTTTTCTTCTTCATGGTTTGCATCAGTACCAACATCCAGTTGTTCATAATGTGACTTGTGTGATGCAAAAAAAAAAGTGTTTCCATTGCAGTTTGCAAAATAAACCAAATAGCGCAATTATATGGTCAATTGAAGCGCAGCTACAATTGCCACACTGCAGAGTAGCACAGTTGGTAGCACTGTTGCCTCGCAGCAAGAAGGTTGTTAGCCTTCCAATGACCCAAAACATACAGATAAAGGAAAATGGAATTGTTTAAACAGAGCCACGCTGGTGTGTCAAAATGACCCATTTCCGGTCCACATTTAAATCCAATTCCGAATGTGTGTCAAGACTTGACAGCCACTGTTCATAGACAATCTGGCTGACCTTGAGCTATTGAAAATATATGAAGTTCATTCCACTTCACATTTGTGCTTTTCAATCACTTAAAATTCCACTAAAATAACTTTTTTGTTGTAGCACGAGGAAACGTAAAGCAGTTCAATCAGTATGAAAACATTTGCAAGGCACTGTGCTCAGAGGACAAAGTCAGCAACATGACATTGACATACTTAAAAAGAGAAATATTATGCATTTTCCAGGCACTTTTTTATAGCACAATCAAGTAACTACGTTGCCTTCAGTTGTTATAAAAATTCTGTATATATCAAATATGACTTAAAATAAATTTGACTTCATAATTTAAATCAATGGTCTCCAAAGTTGGTCCTACAGGGCCGGCATCCAGCATGTACAAGTTCTCTCCCTGGTGGTAATAACAACTTTTTCAGCATGTCAATGTTCTTCTTAGGCCTCTAATGAGCCATGATTTGATCCAGGTGCACTAAACCCTGGAGAGAACTAAAACATGCAGGATGTCGGCCCTCCATGACCAACTTTAGGGACCACTAATTTAAAGCCTTGAAATTGGGCCTCTGTTTCTTCAGGAAACTCCTGCTCTTTTTGAAACTCCGCCTCCAGGAAGACATAACGACAGAGCTCTTCTATTAACCCTTTTTTTGCACTGAGAAGTAGCTGGTGCAAACAAAGAAGTAGCCCAGCTGATCCTCAAGGTGTTTGCTAATTGCTGCTGGTTAGTCTGAAGGAGCTGAGTGTGAGAGAGCTGGTCTGTGAGGAGGAAGCTCAGAAACTCTGAAACTCCAGCTGTGAGGAGGAGTTGTACTTCTAAGGCGGAGCTAAGTCCAACCAGGTGTTTGGCACAGCTGAATGGTTGCCAGGGGAGATTAAATGGTTTCTGAAATAGGCATGAAAGAATCAAAGCACTATAACATGATGCAAAGTTCAAAAAGGTCAATTTTACATAATACTGTCTCTTTAAAGCACCCTTTATCCAACAATGCGCTTTATGAAATGTCAGAGCACCAGTCTCGGTTATCAAGAAAAAAACCTGCTGCAATTGAAAAAGAAATCTGACCGAACAGAAGAACTTGCTTCCATTTTGTTCTTGGATGCGTCTCGGTGGGCTTCGTGCTGATACTCCTGGTTTATATATGTTCCATTTGTCGACTGATCAAATGCTGCAGGTGTAAATCTAGGGAGTCGGGGCAGGAAGAGGGAGGGACTGTGGTTGCATGACAGAAAATGTCAAACCAGCGAGCTTATCTTAACTGTCCAGAACACCTGAGGCGTCCTCTCCGTTGCCCGTGCGTGCGTACGTGCGCGTTGCGGCCTCGGACTTTGTGTGGAGGAAGAATCATGAATACTAATCGGGTTCGCTGAAAGAGAAGGGCTGTGACTTGACTCTCAAAGGAGAGCGCTCAACAGTTCTCCCCCTCAACATCCTGACCGCACACGCTGCACCTGACCTCCCTTTTTGCAGCCCAGAGATAAAGTGGTGATTATCAAACGCACCAGGTTGCTATTAGCATAGGACTCATAATAATAATACCAAAAAAAAGAAACAATACAGGGTATTAATGAAAGAAAGGACAGGGTGGATCTGAGAGGGTCGCAGTCTGGGAGGTTTCCAGCAATGTCTGAAACCTCTGGACCCACAACGAGGGTGACGGGGCATTACTTGACCAGGATAGGGTAGATGGACGGGAGTGGGCAGCAGCTGACCTCATCAGCATTCATGTGTGGTAAGACCAAACAAGCAGCATCACACTGAGGACTACAGACAACGACTGTTCTGTCGCAGGCGGCATGTAGAGTTCCGGATTTTAAAAAGAAGATACAAATGGAAGCAGTTACGACATTTTAGACAATGATAAGGTTAAAAAAAGAATCAAAAGATAATAAATCAGGGTCATGTATTCAGACTGAAGTAGAATAATGAAGATGAACACAGTGGAAATGAATAAGCAACAACAGAAAAGGGGGCTGTGTAGGTGTGATATTGGCCCTTAAACTAAAGGTTATAAAAAATTATGCAGTTAAGACAGCAAAGAAATCAATAGCAGACACAACAGGGAATTGAAGTTATACTGAAAAGAGAAAATATGTGAAAGTGGATCCGTCCAAGTACTTTAAGGCTAGAACATGTCAGGTCACCATCATTAATGAACATCGAGAGAAAACATCTCTGCCTCAGCTACCCCACAAATACCAGCCTGCAGGTTGGAAAGTCACCTATATGTATAACCAGGTACTTTAGATGGTGGAGTTAACATTGTTTTTAAATAAATGTATTTAGAGAATATGGAATTCCATAATAACACATAATTAGATCTAATACATAAAACTGTAAACATGACCTGTTTTTGTTTCTCAACATGAGACTTGCTGCATAAACGCAAACAAATTGAATTACCACTGCAAACTACTCTCCTCATGACTTGTCGGAATTATATTATTGTTCAGATCCTAAAATATTTCTGCTTCAGGTGATCGCAGCCACTCGCTAATATGTTTTTATGCTTTTACGAGTGACTCTGACCTCCTGTTTCCCCTGGGATTAATTATGATAGGCAGGGGCTGATCGATGTTGAAATTTAGCCCTAAGCGATTCGGGAAGATGTTTTAACCTTGGGTATGCTTTTCTAATGCAGTTAGGCTTCTTATGCGTATTGTAATGAATGCAGATGCACACAAACATGAGCACTCGTCCAAGAAAGCCCAAATGGATACAGTCGCTCCAATGCCAAGGACAAGGCGATCCAACCCAGCAGGGAAATCTCTTACAAGCTCTTCATGTAAAAACATCAGTCAGCTTGAATTATAATTAGTTTTTTTTTTATCCCTTTAGTCCTATGCATTGCAGTATCCAGGTATGAATTAATGTTCACATCTAACACTTCCTTTTTAGCTCGCGAGGCCAGAGGCATGAAAAGCGAACACATGCATGTGTTGAGCAGGCCGACACAGGCGTGCTGAGATCCATCCCAACTATAACAGGCATGCAGCTGATGGTAAAGATTAATTATACATATGCAGAAGTGAGGTCCGGGCTTGTGTGTTCGGATGGCGTTGTGGAAAATACTCCAATCTCTTGGCGTTTTTAACATTTAATTGCACTGCGATCTTAGAGGTGTTTTATTGGGAATTTACTTGACCCAAAGTGGACGGAAGTGACGGTCATGGACCTGGTTTTAAGCGAAAAATAAATAATATAAAGAATGGGGAGTGTGTTTTGGCTCGGTTAGACTAGATGGAGCGTGATGGAACATCAGCTTTGTATTTCTGCCTCAGATTTTCTATTGGATTTAAATGTGAGCCATGTAGCTCTGACTGTACACGATTTGGGTCATTGGAAGGTAAACCTCGTTCTGTCATTCATTTAATTTTGTGCTACTTTTATGTATTAAGCGTTATTGACTTTGAAGCACCGTTTTGTGCTGCGGCATTGTCGGCTCTTCTAACACAAATTTTCCCCATGGGAGACAAAAAATATTATCGTTTGGACAACAGTTTCATTGGAAGTTTAAAAATCGCACTGGTGGACACGGTTCTGCAAATGTGCTAATAACAGAGCTAATTTGTCATTCAGCACGTCAGCTAACTTTAAAAACACTTAGCTTCCCAATTACCTTTATTTCAAGCATAAAACACGGAAAGTTTAAGACAAAATATAAACATTAAAATGATCTCTAAGGGCATTGTAGCATGTACAAATTATAACATCAAAATTTAGTCCTTGAAGGTTGTAGTCTGTAAACAGCATTTAAATTGGAGTTAGCACTTAGCATTAGCTTCCACTGAATTCAATGCGGGTGTGGTGCGTTGGTGTTAGAGGAACTAATGTGTATGATTAGCACTTTAGGGTTAATGAAATTAACTTTTACGTCAGCTATGTACCAAAATCTGACTGGTCTTTGTTTTGACGCATCTAATAAAAGTCTGTTAAAGAATCAGAGAACTCTTGGATCCCTTTAATTTAAATGAAAGTACAGATTTAAAAAGCTTAACATCATATAAAATCCCAATAAAATACATCAAAGTTTGTGATTCATTCATCTTTGAAGTCAACTCATTTCAGTAACTCTTTAGTGGATTGTTGGTTGTGCTAAAAAAAAAAAAAAATCCTGTCACGTAAAGGCACATTTTGATGCAACGCACATCTGCTGGAAAGCCTCACAGGGCATTTTATATGTACACCTCGCAACAAGAGCCATCATCATTCTCCTCATTGATCGAAAAAGAGAGGAGTAAACCAGATAATGAGAAAGCAGCGTACGTTTGAGTGACTTATCGCCGAGAGGACAGCTCTGTCAAATGTCACACCTCAGTGGCCAGGAATCTCTAATTAGCTGTAATCAGGACAATATGGGTGAGATTGTGAGCATCTGAACCAACTGTCACAAAACCGCTATGCATACAGATACAGAAATGATTCTTTTTAAAAACCGTTAAAGTTGTTGTAGAAAGTGGTGATATTAGACACTAATTCCATTCTAAGGCTTTTGAAGAGGTGTGTGGAGGAAGTAAGTTTAGGCTGATCCATTTGAGTGAGATTTGACATGAGGTATAATTATTTGCTCTAGTATTAGCTGCCTATTCAGATGTTAAGATGTAGGCTTTACTTCTGCGACTAAAAAACCTTGAAATTTAAGGACAAATGAACTTGGAGGTGTGCTTTGTAGAATCACTGAGACAAAACTTACTGAACAGCTAAAATGTTCTTTCTACATGCCGTGAAAAAGCTGTTGTACTTGGCAAGTATTAATGCAACAACCGAATAAACGCCTATGTGGAAGTTCTTTCAGCAGAATGTGTCATGGTTAAATTGGTTAGCTTCACCTGTTAGAGCGAAACAGGTTGTGCTACAAATGTAGCACATTGGATATAGTCACAAAACAGTCACAAAACACAGTAGCTCTGTTTCCATTTATCTTAATATTGTGTAAAATTGGAAATACGAACATAAATTTGCTTAATGGAAACAAGAATTTTGAAAAAAAATCACTACAAAGTTTTGCCGCTGGGATGTGGTAGTTTTTCGGCTGTATTAACATTTATTTACTCCGCAGAACTGCAATGAAAACACATTTTATGAGTCACGTGTCGTGACCAACAACCGGATGTTAAACTGACAAAAAACAGAAAGAAATAGGAAGATATCAGGTAGGAACATCAGGTTTTTTGACGACTTATTGTGTGAATAAACTGGTTTATTGAACAGAAACACCCCAATTGCAAATGTGTGTCTTTTTCTATGTGAGTGGAATATCAACAATGTTTGTCACATGGCTAACGATTCCAACATGCATGTTGTATCAAGTCTGTTGTCTTTCTGTCTGTGTTTCTGTTTATTCATAAATGGGTGGGTGTGTACTACCAGGCAAGCACAGCATGGCTCTCCAAGAGCTTATCCAGACAGAGGCAGCAACATAATCACACCGTGGGATGAAAACGCCAGATAAGGACGGAGCTTTGAATGTTATAGACTCGATATGCCAACATTCTCGAATCTGGTTCATTGCCACAATTAGAGCTTAAATGAATCACAGGTGCTGCTTTGTAAATGGGAGGAATCTGGCACTTATACGCTACGATGCAAACAGATGTAAGATGGCACAATCGTGGTGGTACGGAAATTAGCGAAGAGGCCCTACATTCTTGGGACACAGTGGAGAAAACTGGCTACTGGAAAATGCTGTGAAGTGAGTGGGCTCTTATCACCGAGTGGGGTATTAGCACTCGTAATATGCTGCGCCACTTGGCTGACAATATGTGGAGAGCTGGCATTTCAGACAAGGACACGATTTGCCAGCCTGAAATGGAGGTATTTATGACGGTAACTGTATTTGACTCCCCACATGAGAGGAGCATCCGCTTGTGTGTGTGTATGTGCTTTCTTGTAGCAGATAATGAAAATGTTGGGAGTGTGCTACTAAAAACAACACAAATGAACCGAGAAGCCGCAGCGTTCGCTGTGTAGGAGTATATTACTAACTGCTATGGCAAATGCCAGGGAGAAAAGCAACAAGAACAGCAAACACAGCCAACCAATCATCATCTCAATCTTGGTTCCATTTTTTTACTTAGATATATACTTTTATCTGCATAAGTTTACATAATGGAAGCCTGACAATCTGCTGCATCGGCATGACGTGTCATCCACCACTGAGCTTAAGCTAATTTTGCGATGGAAAGGCAGACCCCCCTTTCCAGGCTGAATTTGTGAAACGGCTATAAATCCCCAGACAGACCCCAAAAATCATTTTAATGCTGATTGTGTCAATTAAACAGCCAAGCAAGTCGAGATGTTAGAGCTTCAATCCAATTATGGATGGCAGATGGAAGAGAAAATAAAGAGGAGAAAGTGGTAAGGGTTGTCATTTTAAGAGAGCAACAATTTTAAATAATGCTTTTAGTGTTTGTGGGGTAGGTGGGGGGACAAAAAAATGGACTTCTGAATACTTCTAAGAAGCAAAACTCTGAATAATGCAATTGGAAAAGTGACATCTTCTCATACATAAGCAACCCAAGTAACATCAAATAAACAGCAGGATAACACAGCCTTCAGTAGAATTCTTCTAAGTCTTTTCAATCCGGTCTATTATGAGAGGATTTTTGGTCTTAACAGCAGACAGAGAATTGCAATCCAGTGAACTAAATGCAACATCTGTTTAAAAGCTTTGGAATTTAATATCTCAGCACTTTAAAACGGAAATTGGTGAAGAATATGTTTGAAAATCAGAACTAAACTGATTGTCCGTACAGTAAGTTTATCAAAATGTAATGGGACAGTAAGTGTTTTCCATTGGTGTCATTTTATAGCACAATCAAGTAACTGTTACTTTTAGCTGTTATAAAAATATTCTATATATCAAAAATGACTTAAAAAGAAATTCTTCTTCTTCTGTCTCTTTAATGCTTCCTGCTCTTTCTGAAACTCCACCTTCAAGAACATGGCTCCTATATTAACCCTTTAACAATGTTTTTTTTATTATTATTATTTTCACACTGAAAAGCAGCTGAACTTAGCAGATGTGCAGTTCCACCAAGTGTTTGCTATTTGTTTTTGGCTAGTCTGAAGGGTCTCGGTGCATGCAGGCTGCTCTGTGAGGTCAATATTGGGTAGCTCCAAGGAGGAGCCCCGCCTTGAAGGCGGGGCTAAGTCCAACCAGGTGTTTTGCTAAGCTGAATGGTTGGTTGCTGTAGGAGATTAAAGGGTTTATCTAACATGCATGAAAGAATAAAGCCAACAATGTTTTTGATGAGGAAAAACTTTATAACTTGGACAGCTCAAAAAAATAACACTCCTCTGCTAATATTTAAAGCATCAGAAAGCACGATTATAGGATCTGGTGAAAATATGCCAACTAAAATGTTACTCAGATTAGCTCGGAGATTTACCATTGCCTCGTCACATTATTCACATCAGTGTGTGTAAACGTGTGTATGAATGGGTTAATGACTGCAGTGTAAAGAGCTCTGAAGACCTTGACATTGACAAAATGATATACAAGCACAAGCCATTATGCAATTATTTTAGCCTCAATGCCAGATACCAAATCTCATTAGTGAGTTCAAGACTACTTCAGCTGGGGAACACATGGGCTCATGTCACAAGTCTAATGCAGTCCTGAGCTCTGGGGATGGAAGTTGTGAACTGAACACATCTAGAGAGACTAAAGGCAACCCAGCAGCTACTGACGGTCGGTGCTGTGCAGGCGAATCTGACACCCCGCCGACTACAGGTACGCTCTGGCAAAAGTGAGAGGTAGACAGTGGAAGTTAGAGGATTAGACAAGCTGTGGAGACTCACTAAGTGAATTTAAATTGGGCAGCATGAGCATGAACACGCTGAGGAATCAATATGTGCTATTAGCATCTCCTGTCAGCGAAGTCGTAATGAAGCACAGGAAAAGGAGGGGGGGAAAAATGGCAGAGAAAAGCTTGAGTTGGGGAACATCAAAGCGATCATCAGTGTGAAACCCTGCCTTGTCCCTGACAGCTTAGGCTAAGAAAAGCACAGCAGCCGATGCGCCATAGAGCACTGATCCAAAGACATATGCTGCAGAAAGTAGGACAAAATATGATGTGCTCAGGCAATTATGTATGGATTTTTTCCCTCAATATACAAAGAACCCCAACAAGCGTCACGTGACACCTGCCGTCTTCCAACCCAGCTTGACACGATTCTTTTTCCTGACTACCATTATTCACTGTTTGGAGTGATTACATGGATTTAAATTTGCCACAGTTCCATAAGCCCATGGGCTCAAGATGGACTATGAACTTGAAAGGCAAGTAGCAGAACCCAGCTGGCTGGGGATCTGGTGGAAAAAGCCCAGAAGGGAACAGGCAGTGGAAAACATCACCCAACAAGCCAGAGCCACGAGCCAGGAGGCTAGCCTCAACAGGAAGGAAGAGGAAGCCAAGGAGACGGCTTGTTCAAGCTTGGGGTCATCTCATTGTTTCTGAAATCACAACCCTTCAAATGGTTCAATTGGTTACTTAGAACTTGCTGTGAACATAAATTATCCTCTCGAAGAAGATTAAGTCAACAAAAAACTTGAAATCTTCCAAGTCCTGCTAAAACAGATGTGGTTTTCAATGACTGCTTCCCCAAACAAATCACCAAAGAGAAAGAAACAAGGGTCTTACCATGGCCCCCACGTGTCACAAAGGGCATCCGGTTGATGGCAATGGGCACAGTGCCATGCTTGTTGTGGAAGTGGTGAACATGGTGGGTGGTGCTGAGGGAGGAGGAGACTCGGGCGGCTACAGCTGGACATGGGAACACCAGCAATGCCAGAGAGAGCACCAGCCGGAACAGCAGGGCAGGGCTGGCCCACACCACAGGGGACGCCGCCGCACCCTGCCTGGGCACCAATAGCAACCCTCCGTCTACCTCCACCTCCACCTCCTGCTCCATGGGGGCGGGGCTTGAGAAGAAGGGCAGGCCTCTCCCCCTCATGCGACACAAACAGGAAGTGAACATCTCAAAGGAATCCAGGGCCCATGATCCCCCCCAGCCTACCAGCCTGGGATTGGATAAAAAAATAATAATAACAAAGAAACCAAAAATACAGATTTAAAAAAAAGTATAAGCCAAGAAAGGGGGAACAAAAATCAAAAGCAGATCCTTTGCTTGAAAATCCCAAAAATGACTGGAAATAAAATCACTGAAGAAGAAGAAAAAAAAAATACAAGATCCTTACTGAGATGAAAAATCTCCAGGAGTCAAATATTGATATCCAAAAGCTTCTTGATCCTTTAAAACCAATTTCCTACTCCTAACCCTAAAACAGCTAATTAAATCTGATAAACGGAACTGTGGAAACAGAATCTCAGCTGACAAGTATTAACTTAGCAAACATGGGACTCCATCTTAGACACTTGTCTGCGATGATCTTTCAGTCAATTGTTCTTCAGGATTCCCATTGCCTTGGGGAAATCTTCAGAGGTTTTCTCCTCCCATAATCCGAGTCTACCATCTCTGCTTAGTCTCCCCGACACAACTTATGGCAGCTGAACGAGAAAACGCATCTGAATAAAACGAGAGTGCAGAATAAACAGGAGCAGACAAGGATGCTACGAAGAAGGAGCGTCCAAAATCCGGTTCTGGTTTTATTTTCTTTTATAGAATCCTTGAGGGAGCTATGAAACCCTTTCAGTCAGGAGCAGAGAGAAGGAAAAACAGATTAAGAAATAAAATGAAGCACTCCGGGGCAAAGGAGGAATCTGGAGCCAGAGCAAAAACAGCTGGCTATTTCCAAGCACGGCGTTAAAATCCTTCCCCTCTATTCTGGCAGGATAAATCAATACGGGTCACAGAATGCTGAGCAGCACCCAAGAAAAACAGCTTAACGGGATTAAACCATAACCAAAAAGCTCTGAGGTGCCTGGCGTTCAGTTCATCTCAACAATCTTCCAATCCTAGGACTGACAAACAAGCTCCGTCCTACTTGCTCCCTCCTCTTGCTTTGAGGATCCGCCGCTGAGTCACTTCAAAGACGGCTCTCCAAGGTGGGAAAGCAACGGGAAACAGTTGCGGGTCCCCTTGACGGAGCGCCGACGCGGGAAGCTGCTGCCGCTGCCGGTTCGCTCAGACGGTCTGACGGTGATGCTGCTGCCGCTGCTGCCTTCGCTGTGAAATTCATGCTAATTGAATCAGAAGCTGCAGCAACGAGCACATCCTTCCTGCCCGCGCAGTTCTCCCATCTCCTTTTCCTCCGATCGAGTCAGCCAGGGCGCCCACCCCCCACCCGCACCTCCACTCTTCCTTCCACCCCAAACTGCATACAGCTCTGTACTTGGCAAACCAAAAAGGAGGGGGAGAAAAAAATAGCTACCAAAAGCCAAAACAAAAAAAGAACCTGTGATAAGAGTCGGAAAAGAAGGATAAGGTAGACACATTTAGATCCTTTGAATGCAAAGACCGTCAGTGTGATACACAGGGCAGCGCAGTGATGGAGAGAGAGAGAGAGAGGGAGAGAGAGAGAGAGAGAGAAAAGAGAGAGTGTGTGTGTGTGTGTTTTGTTGTCTGGCTGAAGCGGAGAGGGGAAAAAAGTGAGAGAGAAGGAGTGAGAGAGAAGGAGTGGGCGAGTGGGAGGGGAATGAAGGAGAAGAGGACACATGCAGAAACGATGGAAGAATTGCATGAATGTTGTGTACGATTGTACGATAGTTAAACACGTAGAGAAGCTGCGGGTTTTCAAGCTGATCACTCTGCTATGAGTGAGATGTCCTGAAGATCCTCATGCTGGAGATAAACCCGTCACAATCATGTCACTAGTTTCCGATCTCCAACTCCTTTGTTAGAAATCTGAGTTGATTCCAAGAACTGTAGCATAACAAGACTTAAAATATGTGTTCAGCCTTCCTGTCGTGAACAGTTACTGCTATTTGAAGAAGAGGCAATGATCTCTACATCATGGTTTCCTAACACAAATAAAAACAATTACAAAGTCAGCCTTCTATCACCTGAAGGAGTAACTTCTCCAAAATGATTATGAGAAACTAATGCATGCTCAGAACACAAATTCAAAATATCTTTGCTAGTTTAGGACCAAAAAAGATACAGATCCATCGTCGCTGTATCAACCTTCCAGACCTCCCAGGCCTCCTGGTTCTGGTTCTGCTCTGCATCCCCAGAAACAGAACCAAACATGGAGAAGCAGCATTCAGCTGCTATCTTCCTCTAAGATGGAACAAACTTACAGAAAACTACAAAGCATATGAAACACTGGGTTCCTCAAAGTGAAGGCTAACGTAGCACTTAGTTGTTTAGAGTTGCCTTTGATTAATAATTGGAAAGCAGATTAATTCTGTTCTGGATTACAACTTTTTCTTACTTTTACTTTGCCTTTGTTTTTTTACGGTGTTGTGTAAACCACTTTGAACTGCCTTCTCGCTGGAACATGCTATACAAATATACCTTTCCCGAAGAGCTTACTGGTCCTGGAAATAGCTGACTTTACGCCTTCCTCATTCAATAACATTATCTACATCAAATATTGTGATTTTGGTTGTTGAAGCAAAGCTCTGGCTCTTCCTCAGTGTTCTTTCCATGTCTTTCACAACATAAATGTACTCAGAGTATCTCCCACATCTCCTTTTCAGAAAGCCTGACGCATTGAGATGACAAGAGAAGATGAAGAGCAAGTCTCAGTCATTCCCATTAAATCTGAAAAATGAACTTCAAATGTGAGGAAAATTTGCGTGAAACAAGATAAAGACAGAAAGCAGAAATGAGGCAGTATAAGAGAAACAGAAGGTGGCGGGGGAGATTGTGTACGAGATAAATCAGGGCTGATAAAGATCGTATTTGGGACAGGAGCTCAGCGCGGGAGACAAGAGGCAAGAAAAATGGCCGAAGCCAAGAAAAGGCAGGAGACGTCCTCTGCGCTGATGGAGAGAGCCGAGCCTGGGCTATTACTCATGTGTTCGCGCACCTACGCACACAACAGCCAAACACGCTCACCCCAGTCAGCCAGGTGGGAGGGTCCCGCGGGACACCGGAGATGCTGTGCTTGCTGATGGAGGGAGGAAACATCGCCCAGGGTGACCAGGACAAGAGTTCTGATCCGGCGCTAAGGCTGAACTCCTGAGCTCAGAGCCAGAAAAACATAAAGCTTCTCAATGTTCTGATGGTTATTCATCATTTGATTTGTTTTTTTTCCTTTGGTAATGACAATGTTTCCTTCAGAGGGCAGTGTGTGGACTGGGAACTCATTATGAAGAAGAAAAAAAAAACAGAGGAGTATACCAACACCTGCTGCTGAACTCCCCTACGGCAACAGAAGAAACAAGCAACAGAGACACACAAAAACACACACACACACACATGCATTGCACACACACACACACACACACACACACACACACACACACACACACACACACACACACACACACACACACACACACACAGGTGAACAATTGGCCCTCGACACGCACGCGTGCATAAAAACCGCAGCACACACTCTGGCAAGTGTCGTGTCAGCGAAGCTGCCATATGATGCAACGACTCGCATCTCAAAAAGGCTAAAAACTACAAGCTTCAGACGCTGAGCGTTTGCCGGAGAAATTACAGACTCCAGAAATCCTTCAGGGGAAAGTACGGTCATAGATGGAGAAGGTGGGCTTAGCTGACTGACAGATGTGGGATCAAAGCCTCTCCTCTACACTCTAATCCCGAGGAAACATTCTTATGATTACACACCTAATTAATTAGACTTCAGACATCTCGAGATGTTGAGAAGCCAAATACAAAGTAAGAGGATTCTCTCTCTTCTAAGTGTAAGACGGAAATTACAAGTGAGTTTAGTAGTGGAGGTAATGTTAACATATGGGGCTGTAAAAAAACTGCAAGGTTTGAAGACACTCAGGAAGATAAAAGGAGCTCGATGCAAGAGCAGACTTGCAATTTTTTGTGCTGGAAAACAAAAGCTAGGATAACAGGACAAGTTTCGTCTCTTTAGTGATTTCAGACAAACACCACAAAAAAGCAAATCATCAATTTTTAACACCAGTTTCCCCATTTCTACTCAGTAGCTTTCTGAAACACTAAGGGTCCAGAGTTGGCTGGTTATGTAAGGACGCTGCAGGGAGACATGTTTTAGAATTAGGGAACACAGTTAGATGTCATTTCATGGAGTGTTGGATACATCGGACAAGATTCCAGGCGTATGTTTAACATTAACTGTAACCCTAACTTTAGATAACTTTAACCCAATAAAATCAGGACTCCATTCAGGCATTGCTAGTTGTTCTTCTTCTGCTTTTTTGATGCTTTAAACAGTCTTCTTTTCATGAAAACCTAAAAAGCTGAGACTCACTTTGAATTTCAAGCAGCAACAATGCAGCACATTACCGCCTGCTTACTGCTTGTGTTTCGTACTGTTTTTTCATGTTGTTAAACGGTAATTCAACATTTTTTATATTTTTTTACAAAAAGAGGCACAGCTGTGGATTGTTTTATCTGTGGTGCAGCTTTTTAACGTCTCAAAGAAGAAAGTGACTTTCAAATTGATACCTTTTCCTTTGCTAGTAAGGAAAATACCAACAGGAGTTTGACGCTTGCATTTCTGCTGCTTTTCTTTCTTTTCCTTTGGCTACATTTGGTTTTGTCAACTTCAGTAAATAATCCATATAATATCACTGACAGTGTCAACCATGTGCAAAATTTGTGGGTATTAAGGCTTATTTAAGTGTGTGAAATTATGTCTAAAAGCTTAAGACTTCCCTTAGATCTGTTGTATGACTCCAAAACAGCATGTCTTGCCACAATTTTTGTACTTTGGATTCTTAAATCCTATGATTTATTAATTGCCACTGCTTAATTTCTGAATTGATTCCCTTAGGATTCTAATCTTCATCACAGTCAGTGTCATTTTCCTACCTCCTTCATGTGGTCAAAATTGCCACCGGTTCGCTTATTCAGAATGTTTTAAACAGTTTCCATATAAATATACAACTAGTCAGAATCAATTTATGTCTTTATGCTAGTTAATTAACGTGTTTTGTTACCCATCAAACACTGTAATCCCTGTATGGGGAGTACCAGTGAATTATTTCACTCACAGCTGGAGAGTTCTTTTTTGGCCTTTCCAAAGTGGAATTTCATGATTGAACTCAAAGAGAAATTTCAGAACAAAATAATTTGCAGTGCTGTATAAACTGCATTGCCATATGGAGCCCTTAATACCATTATAACTAGCTGTGTTTAAATTACAAATGTGCACAAAACTTAATTAATTTTCCGCTAAGGTTGACAAAAGAACTATTTTGCAATTTCTGTGTTTTCATTAAGTAAGAAACACCATTTACAATCATGTTAACTTTGTAAATAATAAGTTATGAAAAAACCATGCCGTGCCATCATCCTCCAACTTTGCCAGTGGCAACAGCCAGTTGGTGATTACGACTCGTGATGTGAAGAAAACTGTTTCCGTTGCAGCTTTGCAGGAAAAAAATAATTTAATTCAGTACAGCCAAAATCCACCTCATCCTATAGAACAAAAATCATTTTCAAAATCGGTGTGTTTGCACCAATCAAATTTATTTTCAAAATGTCAAACTGCCCACGTATATGGTCAGAGGAAACCCAGCTTCTAATGCTCACAGTGAAATGTAGCAACACAAAAGATTTTTTGTAGTGAAACCTACAATAAATGCCTCAATACTGAGGCTAAAAACTTGAGTACGGAGTAAGACGATGCTAATGCTGCTCATCACGGCAGGTCAAACTGAAAACTTCACTGGACTTTGAGCTGAATCTGGACCAAACAGCAAGTCAGTTAAGACCCAATCCTCAATTTAATTTTAGGGTTCATTTAACTAACACTGAGGAAACAGACATGTGGAGGACAGCGGAGCATGATGCTACGACACAAGTCATCAAAGTTTTAGTCAAGATATTGATGGATACTATAGTGCTTTTCTAAATGTTTGAAGCCGAGTACACTGTTTAGAAGCTGCACTGAGACAGACTATTGTATTTTAATTTAACTAATTAGTAAGAGTTTCCAAACCACTTTTACCTAAATACATTTATTTTTCACCTCAGCTGTAATATTTCTTCACACAGCTTCACCAACCGTTTTTACAGTAGTTAGAAAATGTGCTTAATTTGGTAAATATTGAATTTTGACTTTGCAAATGGAATTTGTACAAAACATAATATTTATACAAATTAGAATGCTCATTGGATGCAGACAACCACAGAATCCACTGAGGGTTGCTTCGTATTCTGTAGCAATCTCTTCAACTTTTACCTACAGCTATTTTGATGTTTGTTTTTATCATAACTGTATGCAAAGAAATACACGCTATTTGTGGAGTTACATTTATTAGACTTACATGGACATTTCTTCCTAAATAGATCACATTTTTTTAGAGGTAGAAAACAATGAATAAAGAATGAGCACAAATACACACTGGAGAAAACCCAAACAACCTGTAATACTGGCTAAATTAGATAACTCATGACGCTCTACTGAAAGAAATGAAAGAAGCACAGGACTACAAACCAACAATTGTATGCCTTAAAATATCTATTTTGCCAAAAAAGAAACTCAAATTAGGATGCGCTCACAGCTAATTCTTTTCAACTTTTGATTCCACAAAGAAATTGGATTTGGACCTTTGAACAATCAACTTCGAGAACCAATTGTCTAAACTGTTCATTCTACAACAAATCCTTCATGTGTTTCCTCCTCCCCATGTCCTGTCGCCCGAGATGTCAATTTGTTTCAATCATCAGCCGAGTTAATCCCCAATTTTACAGCGTTGCCTTTATCAGTCCTGCAGCGTCAAGTTGTAATCTTCTTAGAAAACTGCTCAAGATTCTAAAAGCTTGCTTCTTGACCAAATACCATCGTCTGAGAACAACACATGTATGATGGGGGGAAAGAGAAGAGCTTCCTGTGTCCAAGTGAGCATAGATCACACACAGCAATCAAACTGTGCTTGCAAACCGAGCGCAGTTGGACGCAAGATTATTACAGTACCCAGCTACTGATTTGTCTCGACTAACTGGTCTTGCATTCTCATTAATTTTTCATTTAAGCAGCACAATTGAAATTATAGATATTTATTGCTGCAGGGACGCTCGTCCTTACAACCAATCAGCTTTGCGAGTTTCCAACTCTGCTGCTTTGTTTCGGTGGGGAAAAGAGAAGACAGTAAGGCCGTCCTATAGACGTAATGTGATCTGTGTTTATTTACTTACGTTAATATGCTTCTCTCGGGGAGTTTTTTTTAATTAAAATCTATTGGTTTTCCACAAACCCAGCATCAATTATCCTGCTGGTAGTCAGACACACACATTTACCCAACAAAGCCTTGAGAGCAAACCGCAAAAAAAAAAAAAAAAAAATAGTAAGATGGAAAATGGATGGAGATGGAGCAAAAAAATATTGAGCCATCTATCCAGAATAGACCAATGCATTAGAGGACAACGCTATAGGCAAAGGAATCCACTAATGGCATTGTGGTTTCACTCGTTATGAAATGTAAAAAATCTAGTTAAATGGATTTTTGCAGCACGTGATATCAGGCTAACGGTAACTGGGAGGGATAATGACAGAGATTTAACGTGTCGGTATCAATAAAGCCAAAGAGAGAGAGAGAGAGAGAGAGAGAGAGAGAGAGAGAGAGAGAGAGAGAGAGAGAGAGAGAGAGAGAGAGAG
>CAEGAF010187038.1:0-16437 GCA_903067075.1 Micropoecilia bifurca | reverse complement strand
AGTACAGATACACGAAAATTGTACTTAAGTACAGTAACGAAGTACTTGTACTTCGTTACTTCCCACCACTGGTTTTCTCTGAAAAGACACTTATTTAGTGTATTTCTTACACATGTTCCAGTCTAGATGAAAGGACATGCAAACATAGCTACAGATTTTTATGTGCGATTTTTTAAATTAGACTGATGTAAAGATATAAAAGTGGTTTTAAATACATTGTGAAGAATGATTAGCAATAAACATTTTCAAGTTCTCCATTGAATGAACAAGTGTTTAAATATTTTCCTGGCAACTTTCTCCTGGTGCAGCAGGAGAAAGTTGCAGTTTCAAACACAAACATCTGTGTGTGTAAGGTCAAATACACGTTCAGGCCTCTTGAGACAGAAGGTGAACTGTGAGCAATCCGGGAGCACTCTGCCAAACAATGGCTCCTCATTGATTCAGCTGACAGACCTTGATCAATATTCAATAGATCAAGACAGAAAAATGAGAAGTGTGATCTGAGGGTGAAAGGAAGAGAGTTAAGGGAAAAAAAATAGACTTTAAAGGGCGTTTAAAGTCTAGAGACACGATCAAGATTTAGCTAACTACATTACAGAATTATCTTTCAGTCTGTTGTATCAGGAAAGAAAATAAAGTTTGTTTTTTAGAATACAAGGCTATAATAATACTGACAACATTAAAGAAATTATAGTGTGACTGTGCAAAACATAGAGCCAATAGACCCAGTTGCATTTGACAAAAAAGCACTTCTTTAGGTGGTCTGATAAGATCAGTTGCTGTTTTATTCTAGATGCAGACAAAGATTATAAACAAGAGTCTTAAAAAGAAAATAACATGTTATTTCTTTGAACTACAAGCCCAGGAATAACGGATGTCCTGGAATCCTGACTATAAAACTTTTTTCATTTACATATTGAGCTAAATGCATTTTCATAACACTCAAGAAAAAAAAATCTTGAATGTCTAATTTACACCCAGTGCCTTTGATGAGACATTGAAATTCTTAATGACATACTACTGACAGATTAATTTTCATTCAGTTACATTTCTTTATGACAGAAATTGATACAAAATTTTCTCTCAAAAGAGAATAAAACAATGTAAAAGTGGTATTCATTTAGAAAAGAAACATGTTTTGACCATTTATTTTTAAATAAAATTGAAAGAAAATATATAATAAAAATGATCATATCAAGAATTAAACATACCCTTTTGAATAATCAAATAAAACATCTTTTTGAGCTTCACGTCAATCAGAATTGCTAACCAGCTCTTTGCGCGTTTCCAAAAGTACAGATTTAACTGTGGTGATGATAAATTTACTGATCAAAGTCAATGATTCAAGAAGAACAAGGCCTCCCTACCATTAATCTTCAGATCACTCCACAGATTATGTCAGACTAAAGATGGGACTTTGGCTGGGCAACCTCTAAATATAATCACGAATCCATTCAGAAAACACATCTTGGCAAAATTAACCTAAGTCTGTATGGATCATGAATAGTTTTGGGTTTAACTGCAAACACTCACCATTTGTAAAAATGTAAATATTTGGGGGATTTAAAGGATTTGTTTGAATCATTCACTGCGTATCTGCACTACAAATAGTCAAAAAGTTTTTTTGTTTTTTTTTCTGTTCAATTAGCACCAACTGCTTATTTATCCTTGAGCTGCGTTTTTTTTTGTTGGTTGTTCCTGAGCATGGTTTTTGAACTGATAAAGCAGGCTGACATTATGAATGGCCTGAATCTGCAGAAAAATGTATTGATTTTCCTTAAAAGCTGAGCCAAAAATGTCAAATGTGTCCTAAAAGGGAAGCTGTCACATTTTTTACCCAGAATTGTGTCAGAAGCTTCTTTTTGGTCAGAAATGCATTTAATTTTAAAAAGTAGCAGTTTATAGTCCAGAAAATACGGTATATGAAAAAAAATCTAAATGCTGTCTGGTATTGTTCAGGGGGCCTGTGGGTCGTAGTTTGGGGACAACTGGCCTAGATTATCAGGACATGCGCATCGCCTGTAAAGATCACATGAATAACATTACTCAGCCCACCAGCAGGAAACAGACTTCTCACCCTATCAGTGGGTTGCCATAATCACTTCCAGCTGAACTTTTCTGGTTTTCAGGCACTAATTAGCTTGCAGTAGATGGCTTCGTGTTCGTTTACAACTCAGGAACAATGGTCATTCTGAAGGAGAGGGGTGATTCATCTAATGGTGTTTCTGTGAGGGACCAGCACTGACTGCAGTCAGTAGAGTGGAAACAATATCTCTCTCATCAGGAATCAGACTTTTCTTTTAGTCGCAACGTTAGTGCAGATATAATCAGTAATAATAAATCTACAAATTAAAACAAACCGAAAGCTGTTTACACTGCTGTGTCACGTTGTTGCGTTACAGTGGCTGCCTACCAATAAAGACCTGTGTGAGTTGAGTATAGATAGCGATGAAACAGAATAGCTTGACAGCAACCTTATAGACAAACATCTGTTGCTTATTCCCTCCAGAGGGGGTGTATGGATGAAAGAGGATGCCTCCAAACTAAAGACAGCTTCATTGCAAGGGCTGACATCTTTTCCACTCCCTAAAGGCTTTCAATTTCTCTTCACATCACACAGGGAACCATCAGGAGACAGATGCTATAGCTGACTTATTTATGCATTGTACTGCCCCCCGTCCCAATGCTGCATAATAGATTTTGTCTGAACATCCAAGCTAGTGTACATTTAAAATTGAATTAATAGGAAATACTCTTAGGAATTTGGTGCAAATGTGGAGAGGAAAAATAATGAACTATATTGAAAAAAGTGAGGAACCCCACCATAACAAAAACATGAAAAAATGTGTAATATTAATACTATTTATATAAGAATAAAAAGATTTAGGTCAAAATGGGAAACAGGGGTATATTGAAAAAAAAATGAAGCAAGCAGTGCTCAAAGAGTTGGTTCTTTTGAAATCTGCACTAAGCTTTCATCTGCAAGTTACCAAATTCTTCACAATCTACATGTCTGTTTTTCTAACAGAATGAATAAGGCTAATGAGGTGAGGTTTTGTGCTTCTCTTCAGGTCACAAACAGCTGATCTGTACTGAACACGATGAGACAAAAGAGGAAGAAGTATCCAGTGAGTGCTCATATGGGGTCCTAATGAAAATCATGACAATTAAATATCATTGAAATGGATCAAATGCTCAACCGTATATGTTTTAGATTAGAAAACGGAAAGATAAAAAGATGATCAAAGAGACGTTTTTGTTGATGGCTGAATTAGCCTGCACTTAGTCTCCACTGACTTGTTTAATTGACAATGACTCCAAAATGGTGCTATCTTAATGAGTAAAAAGGAAAAACACTTTAACTTATACAATTTTCTCTCGATACTGGGAATATTGAGGACTATTTGAAGCAGAACAATTTCAGCACAGTTCCAGAAAGTGAAAGATACAGAGCACTTAAGGTTAAAGGAGAAGTAAGAAATAGGTTACTTATTATCAAAACTGGAGCCCTGCATATGATATTGCTTTCAAACACAAGGCGAAATACAGACATGAATTTTTACAGAAGAATGAATAGCCAGAGTCAATGAGACTTTGTCAAAGTTAGTTCAAGAGTGTCTTGACAAAGTTAAAACACATCTTACTCGTCTTGTCTTCCATCATCAGATCGTTTCAGGATCACACACAGGTCTGAACACTGTCAGGTCACATTCTCACTGTACACCCTGATGAGTGAAACCACAACAGTGGACACTTTGCACAGTTCATTGTTCTGTTGCCTGTGCAGGGCATTAGAAAGGTTTTGTGCAGATGAAGGGAGTGGACCTTTAAGTCTTGCTAGAACAAACACTTTAACCGTCAATGAAAGCTTTTACCACCACTACATTTCTTTATGTGTGGTCACTTGATCCCTTCAATAACATCAATATTCTCTTATTTCTCCTGTTTTAATTAATAAGGTAAATTATTGTTGTTTGGTTGCTGATAGAGACGTACTCTATAAAGACCAAAATCAACACTTCACACCTCTGGCTTGAATTTTCATTTCATATATATAGTTTTTATTGTTGTCATTGTTGTTTGTGTACTATGAGAACAATAAAGTCATAATTTCTAGATGCTTAAGCACTTTAAAGCTAGTATGCATGTTTAAGTTTCTTTGTCAGTAAAAGTCTGTTGCATGAGTTCCCAACGTTTTCAAATTCCATTATTAATGGTTTATTAACATATCGTTGCTTCTTTTTTTAGCATGTGGTCTGTTTTTAATAAAGAGATTCAAAACATTTTGATTGCTTATCAGTCTCCATAAGCTCACCCTTTTCTCCTGACAAAAGTGGCTCTTTCCTTTTACCCAGAACAGAGTTGATAGTTAAAAAGCTCATCAGTGCTGTCTTGTGTTAAATATGCACCTAATTTGAGTTGCTGTTGAACTATTCTATTGCTATTCTATTGTGAAGCTTTCTCTAAAAGGAAACATCAGTTGTTGATGAATTTGCTTGATGCAATGTAAATGCAACCACATTTTTTTGCCATGTAAAAAAAATTACCAAGCTGACAGCAAAGGTTGAGATCTAACAACATTTTATTGACTGCGGTACATTCATAATAATAATAATAATAATAATAATAATAATAATAATAATAATAATAATAATAATAATAATAATAATAATAATAATACCACATCTAATGCAGAATTAGTTGTGAAATAGTATATGCCTTCCAGAGATGTAACGATTAACCTTTTAATCTTGTTCCCATTAAAATGCATGTGTAAGTTGTGAGTACATTTGGTGGGCACCTGAGAGGAAAAAAAATCATTACATCTAGACACATTAGTTTTCACATCATGTTGCATAATTCCCATTTATGAACCAGGTCCACTACACTTTGACTTAGAAACATGATCCACTCAAGTATTATTGTTTAGGTTATTGCTGATGTATTGCCAGAAATTAGACAACTAGCATTGCTGACTGTTTGTGCATATGCAGATGTCTCACAAGCAAAAGCAAAAATCAAGTTAAAGATGGCAGAGGCAGCTAACTATAAATCATCATAATCAGTCTTAAAACACACTCAAGATGGGGCATGCTGAGGCTATTTCGATCCACCAGCCCTTCAGCTTCACCTGCTGCCAACTGAAAAGAGCGACCAAATCTGTGAGCAAAATATTCCAACTTTTTTTTTGCTTTATTTCCATCCTAACATCTCAGTTCAGTTAAAGCCCTGTCAGCCCTACATGTGTGTTTCTTTTAAGACAAAAACACATTTTTAAACTGGCTTGCTGTCATCTACAGTTTCTTTAAATTGGTAGTGGTATTGTTTTCCTGTAATTATTGAATAATTTAGAAAGCTAGAAATTATAAGGGAAAACTTTTTGAACTGTAACTTTAGATGTTTCATGACATAGAAAATGAATTTTACTGATAACTACTTTGTCACTGAATTGGTGCTGAGCACATTTCCAGCCCATCAGATTATTGTAATGTTGCACTATTATTGCTTTAGTCTCTTGTTAGTTTAGACTAAACCTAGTTGTCAAAAGAAATTGTTCAATGAATTGGACTTATTCAGCTGGATAGCTGAATTTATGTGTTTCACTTCATCTAGCCTCACTTTGATTATGCTAAAATCATTCAATTAGACTAAATGGTCATAAAGTTGTGAATCAAGTGTCTTTTTTTAACCATCTATACATGGTACATCAATGTGATCATTTGCAGTGTATTGAGGTGCATACTGTATCTGTTGCACACCAGATTTACAACCCTAGTCTATTCTCATTGAAATATTTCGCCTTGCAATTCGGCATGCAAGAACACTTAACAGCAGTGTTTTTTTAATTTGTACACATGCAGAGTGGTTATGTGTGGATCTCTGTGCATGTTGGAAAAGAAATACTGAGTGTGAGGACTAAAGTCTGCTATTTAGGACTATTATGATCTGTCAAACAACTTTACGTCAAGGGCTTATTCCAACAATGGTTAACAATGAAGAGGGATGTAGCATGTTCTTTTTCCACTGTGGGAGTCTTCATAGCAACAGACCAGATAATACTGTGTCTAAAGCATTGTGTAAAGAGTCTGAGAGTGTTTCTAGGTGAGCTTCTTGTGTTTCAACTCCACTATGCATTTAGGTACAACTTGTACACTGAATTATTTATGTTGAAACAGCTATAAATGATTCAGACATGTTTGTATTGCTAAATGCCATCCTGGTCTTATCCCAAACTTCCTAAACAACGCCTTCAACCATTATACATGTATGTTATTTTTAATAAGAACAAACTACGAGCAACACTGTCTACACATCTACTGGGAATTTTAAAATGGTTTAGATTGTGCATGTAGCACAATGTTTCACTGTCTTCCACACTTACCGGTGCTAAATCCAGCTATTAAAAATGTTTAACATTTCATCATATAAAAGAACAGAGGCAACCTGCTGCAGGAATCCAGCACTCACAACAAACAACAATAAAATCCAAGTTCATCATGTAAGAAATGACAAAATTTATGAGTCACTTCCTTCAATCTGGCTTGGTTTGTGTTTTGCAGAATGGACTGGATTTGAATCAGAGCTATTTTCCCAGAGGAAGAGGAGTGCTCTGCAACATCTATTGCCTATTAACTTTCCAAATAGACCATCTAAAAATCACAGACAATCCAATATTGCCAAGTGAGAAGAAGGATTACAAGTGTAAAGTGGTTTTGTTTTTTTTCTGAAATTTTCCTCTGACAAAATTTACCAGAGGAGGAAGAACTCGCTTCTTTCACGAAACAGACGTGGTAACAGTTTAAAGAAGATACTGTGGATTTACACAGTTTCAGTGATCACTTCTCTGCATTATTCAGGAGACAATCTGAGCATTCTTTCATGTGTCCAGGAACCAGAGATGCTTCTTCCACATGGTCGCCCCTGTAACCTTTAAAACAGTGCGTTCAAACAAACAGCGATGCGCAATGAAGCACAAACTCTCTAACACAATTACCATCTTCGCCAACTCTGCCAAAGGGGAGGGGGAAAAAAGAGAGAAGTGGTACTTTATTGCTATAAGGACACAAAGCCACCTGAGACAACCACCTCCTCAATTACCCACTGCTGATTCCACAAAGCCTCAGCCATTCGGGACCTCATTTGACTTTATTACAACAGCCACTGGAGGGGCGGTGTCATTAATCAAACAGAGGCAAAGAGTGAGCAGCCACCCAGGAAAGAGGAGAAATGAACTGTGGAGTCTCTGTTCGAATTCTGCCCTAGAGATTACGACGTGCGAGCCTGCATCCATCACGGAGCCTCGTCCGCACCTGGAAACAAAGGGAAGTCACCGTCTCGGCAAACAGATGTTCAGAAGATGTTAAATAAATGTCTGCTTTTGATTTAGATGAAGGTGTCCCAAGGTTGAGACGTTTATTAGATGTCTGCATCCCACCAAGCTGATTTAGTAGATGTCCTGTGACAGCGTCGTCATTGGCAAACTTTCACAGCAGACGACTGTTGAATATTAATTTTACAGCCCAGGCTCACGATGCTCACACCGACAGAAAATGCCAGGCTGATGTACATAAATATTTATATTGAAATGTCAGTGACAATGTTGTATCTGCACAATGTAATGTAATATACAATGTCTATCTGATGGCTTACATTTCCAAACTACATGTATATTGTCAGTCAAGGTTTATTATTGACTATATCTCAGACACGCAGTTATGGAGATGTTAAGAGAAAGGTTACATTAGATTATAAAACAACATCCCAAGTTATAAATGTCTCAAAGAGCACTTCAGAGTTTGCCATCTGAAAGAAAAAAGAAAGAAGAGGACACAACTGCAAACCAACCAAGAGATAGTAATAGTTCACAGGTCACTAATAGTTGTGACCTCAACAAATCTATGTAGAGGAAAACCAAGAGGAGAGTCACTGATGAGTGAACTCGATAAGAAGTCCACAATGTTAGGGACACAGAAAATAAATGGAAGACGGCACTCTGCCAGATAAGAACAAGACTGGAACTTTTTGGACAATTGCTGTTGCCTTAAATAAAATCTCACATTACCCATCAAGTATATAAAGATTTAAAATATTCACAGCTTACTGAAGTATTCTATCCTTCAGTTTAGTAATACAAACCATTAATAACCTGAGAAAAAACTACTGAATTAAACTCCAATAAAAAAAACTGAGTCAGTTTGTTGCATGTAATTGAATTATGCTTATCTAACTTGATTTATTTACATTTGTTTAACATTACAACTTAATAAACTTAACATCTTTACTTGGATAAGCTGTAGGGATTACCTGTTTTCTTTTTTTCAAAATGGATTTTTAAACAAAGCTAAGTAAAAAAGAGTGGGACATTAAATTGTAGAATTTCAAATGAGATTAAAATGACCATTACAAATTTCAGAGTACATAACTTCTAAACCGTCCTTTAGTTTAAAGCCCTGTGTGCAAAAGGTGAACATGGAAGAAAAAAACAGCCTGTTTTGGAAACAAACGACACCACAGGCAATTAGTATCAAAACAATGGCAGCCAATCTTTGTAATGCCTTGTTTTCCATCAACACTGCTGAGTCCACTAATTCGATTTGGGGGGGAAATCAATGTTATTTGCCAAAAGAGCTGCCTCCAAATGTTTAAACAAGCTGTGCTCAGTGCAAATGGAGTAACATGTTTCTCTGTTCAGTTGCAGTCCGGTGACCACAATGTTTAAGAGTTGATTAAATAATACAACATAACCTAATGAAACTGTTGATCTTTCAAAGAAGATCAGAGTATTCTTTACTTATTGCAAAAAAAAACATATGTCATCTTGACTTACAACTCCAATTGAATTGATGAAGACAAAAAAAAAAAAATAAATAAAAAATGTCACTCTTCAGACAGATGGCTCAGCTTGGAGCGCAAGAGATGTGATCAGCTGCTGCCTGCTGGAAAAGGAATGGATTTCTCCACAGATATATTAGCCACTTGGGTATCAGTTTTGGGAGAGCTGTCATACAGACAACAGCTTCCTTTCTGCGCCAAAGCATCAGTGGAGAGGAAACCTCTTTGCTGTTTATTGTGAAATGGCTCTGCAGAGGTTGTCTGTGGAACTTTAGCATCCAGATCTGTCTGGGTGGACAGAGAAAGGAGAAAAAGGAAACCACATGTTTTAACGAGACACAGACACACCAAGCTGAGGCATAAAGGCGGGAGTCGGATAGTGCACAGGCAGAGCAGCCTCACTTTTGCTCATGAAGCCATCTAGTATTGACATGTTCCTTGTCATCATCAAAAATACAATGAAATTCACATTTAAAATGTATCATTCTCTTCCTAATGGTCAAGGCATATGCTAAAAATGCTTGGAGCAATTTTAAAAAACGGTATAAATCTGAATGAAGGCAATACAAAAATTAAATTTTATTTGTGGGGCACTTTTCCTTACACTTTTCCCTTAGATCTACACTGGGACTTAAAAATATGTATTTTACTTTCCTAAATTAGATACTAATAAAATGTTGAATATGTGTTTTCGAACAGATATGCATACAATACTAATCAAAGAGTGAAATAATAAAATTAATCAAAATAAATAAATGAATAAAATAATAAATACATTTTCGTTACTGCCAAAAAATGTGGCCATGTCTGCATTATTTCCTCATGCATCGCTCATCCCTTCTGGTTCACTGCTGTGTCATGTAAAGTCTAAGCACCTGTTACCAGTCCTGCAAAACCTGGAACAACAAAGTAGCTCATGCTGCCATCTGCTAACAAGCTCCGGGTCATTAGGGACTGAACAAGCAAGATCATTGTTGAAACAAACTGTTAAGCTGCATTTTAAAAAGATGCTTTGCATTTCTTCTAGTGTGTCATAGCTACATAAAATCCAGAGGGACAGCATCGGGCCAGATTACTTCTACGTCCTGTTGCCCATTGCTAAGGCAAGGCGGCATGTAGGACAAGAAGACAACATGGAGAACAATGGAGGGTGTTGAATCCTACCATTCAAAATCTGTCACGAGATGCAATACGAGTTACTCAAGAGCATCAAATCAGCGACCTTATTCTGTGAAACAAAGACACACAAACCCAGTCTGATCACGAGCAAATCTCATTCCTCCATAAAAAACGTCATGTAAAGAACAATTTGCATTTCATTACAGTTTGAAAACATCCTGTCGAAAGTTGACAGAAAGTTGTCACTGCCACCACCTGCAACAGCAGAACTGATGAGGTTTTCACTTCCAGGACCCGTTTCTGGGTGGAATGTATATTACTATGGCAAAGCATGCTTCCAGAGACACTCGCTAATGATCGAGATGCCTGTCCTTCTCAGTCAGCCAGATCATTTGGCTGAGCTCAGCAAACAGAGACTCAATTTGCTTTCAAGCAGCTTTTGGCCTCATTTGGTAAAGATTTGACATATGATTAGAAGCATGAATAAACTGATATAAATAGAGTGTACTCTGATGTATGGTACACTGAAATCAGCTTCTTCTATATAACAGAAATGCATGCAAACATTACAGACGCACCAAGAAATTGACATCTGTAATGTCATTGTTTTGACATTGGCCAAATTTCATCTCAACAGGACATGACCAGGAACCAGCTGGTCTAAAATTAAAAGATCCAATCTTTTTTTAAAAATTAGCGAGCACACCATGTGCATCAGATGGTGTTGGCAACAATACTTTACACAACAGTACTGGTGTGGTAGTTGGTCATATATGTGATATATGCCATTTACTATTTTATGTTAAAGAAAAAAATTATAGAAACTGCTCTAGCTCCACTTGAAAGACAATATATCTAAATATAGCTGAGACCAGATACTTACATATGTCAAATAAAAATACACACTTTTTCTTCTCCCAATCTGAAGTTAAATCAGACCAAGCTTCTAGTTATAGGTGAAATAAAAATTGTGTTTTTTCAGCTCAACTTCACGACTGACTCATCGTGAATCTCAAAGAGAATCTTATTTATTTATTTTTTTGCAATTAGCTTTATGTTACAAGTACAACAGTTCTGTGTCAAGTTTAATGATACATGGATGTTTTTCATTTCACAAACCTTATGCCAATAAAGACGTGAACGCTTTTAGCTGCAGATTCGACTTTTGTGCTTCTCATCAATCACATCGCAGTGAATTCAGATTAGAGCACGAGTGTGGCAGAGCCAGTTGTTCATTTCTGAATGGGAAAGTAGAAAATGCAGCTCTTGTTGCAACCCAGGAGCAAAAAGGACCCATGAAGAAAAACCATTATCTCTTGTGCCGCGGCCCTGTTACTATATATGCAAAACAGGTTTGCTTATGAAACTTTTAACTCCCCTGCCACAGCCTTTCACAACCAGACGCTTGCCTGGTCAGCATGGATGTTTGGTTTTTAAGAAAGTTATAAAAGTTTATGGGTAAAGCTGCTTTATGCAGTAGCCAGAAAACACCCACTTCAGTATTTAAGGATTTTCTCCTGTACTTTTTAAAAATCTTTTTAGGAGATATAGAACTTGCTTTTCTTTATTTTCTTTAATTCATTCAGGTTTAGTCTCTGGTCTCTAATTAAAAATTTGTGTAAAATAATGTTTTTTATTCTATGAATGTTGTTTTGTGAGAGAACATATGTTCACTGTTATACAATATAAATAAGCATTCTATTACTCATACCGTCAGCTTAACAGAAGAACATGTTGAATTTACTCAGGGGAAAACACTCCATGCTCCTTTTTATAAGGGTTTCTTGGTTTAATTGAGGTTACACTTTGGATTGTGTATTCAGGTAAATGAGTCCAACATGAGGGCAAGACAATAAATTAAACCGAACAACCAGACGGCTTATTATTCCCATTGTTTTCCCAGATGTAATATTCAGAGGTTTTCTTTTATAATGCTTTTTTACGGCTTAAATGCTTTTTCGTTATTACCTTTATTTCTCATGAAACATAAACAATTTTCTCAATTTATTTTCTGTACTGGAACAAATTGAAGAACTTAATTTAAATTTGTGTACGGTTGAAACCATATGTTTACATACACTATGTGAACATGATTTCTGCAATAACTTCTATTTACAGCTGCTCACCTCCAGCCCAGATCCTGTCAGCAGCGGCTTTAACCCGCCTGGTAGAAATGTTAAGGAGAAGCAGAGAGAACAGTCAACAGGTGGTACCGGGTGGTACCGGGTGGTACCGGGGGGTACCGGGTGGTACCGGGTAGTACCGGGTGGTACCGGGTGGTACCGGGGCCTTGAGCTGCGTCACAACTCGCGGTGACAGTCGCAGTACTGTGTCTTATATCAGGATATCTGATATAAAGACAGACATTCTTTATATCTGTCGGTGGGACCAACTCAGACTGCCTGTAACGAACTGGGCATTTAGCAGCCTGATTAAGTTAAAGTCAGAAGTTTCTTCTGCTGTTGAAGTGTTTCTGTGTTTAGAGGCTAAGGCAGGTTTTTTCCAGTTGGTGATGTCATAGGGTGGGTTCACACTGCAGCCTGAAGTGACTCAATTCCGATTTTTTGGCAATTCAGATTTTTTTGCCAGGGCCGTTTACCATCCATCCATCCGACCTGAAGGTGTCCCGCATGCGCAGTAGAGGGGGCAATACCGTCAGCGTTCTAAGTGTTCTGCCAACTGCCATAAAAGAAGTGCTCAGTGTTTGCTGAAGTAAACATGGAGGCTAACGGTGGAGCTTAGCTTACACGTTTGAAGTTGTCCGGCCGGAGCAACATATTAACAACTTAATCATCATATAGTCCATCATGGTTGTTGTTTTTCTTCCCACTTGCGTATAACAAGATGCAGAATAATGAGATTTGTTGAGAATCAGTGACGTTCAGTTCGAATGATTGCGGCCAGGACATTAGGTCGCATTTGAATCGGATACGTATATGGATATGGGTCACATTCGAAAAAGAATCCCCCATGTGCTGTTCACACTGCCATGAAAAGAATGGATACAGGTTGCATTACGTCAAAAAAATCGGAATTGGGTCACTTCAGGCTGCAGTGTAAACGCACCCATGTGGACTCTGACATCACAAAGTCATCCTTACCAGGGTCTCATGACACAGACATCATTTAAAGTAATGCTGATGACATCATTGTCAGCAGCATGACAACTGTTGCTAGCAGTAATAATAGCACGCAGTGAGCATGCGCTATGAAAAAAATAGAATCTGTGAGCACTAAATACGTTATTCCCACAAGTCTGAACTGGAAGTGATCTGTGCAGCTTTGCCAGAACAGGGGGGGGCAGGGAACCATTGGCCCCTCCACTTTACCGGCCTACCCATTTTTATTTGTTATGTGGGTTCTATCTCCTAACAGGCATAGTAGGGCAAGTGTCAATGGGACCGCTACATCCAACCAGTTACTCAGCAAATCCACCGATTTAACCCAAAAAAGTTTGACCAATTTGCAATGAATCGTAGCAAAAAAACAAAAAAAGCAGGCGAAGCAATAATAATATTACTCAAGTAAAATAAAAGGGTACAGTGCTGTGAAACTACTCTAATTAGTACATTTTTCCCAAAGAAGTTACTCAAGGAAATGTAACCAGATCTACCCAATTTTGATCATAGGCAACATCATCAGTAGTCTAAAGGCTACTTGTTAACAAGCTTGAGGTGCTGTATTGTTATAGATAGAAAATCTGACCAACCTTTTTCTGCCTTAGGTCAGCATAAGGATAGCCTGAATTATTCCCATTTGCCAACTGTCAGACTAAAGAAAGATTTTTTTCTTAGATTTTTTTTTACTTTTTTCTAATTCACAATTTTACATGATTCCCCATGACTCCAAATACACCAAATGTTGTGAATTAACCGTTTGAAAAACTTGATGTTTAAGGGCATGCTAATCTTAATGAATTTACAATTTTGACTTTAAGGGAAAAGAAAGTTCTTAAAATTTCTATTTTTATTATTCTGGTATGTAACAAACAAGAATCATGGTTATTCTAACTGAGTGAAAATAAAACCTTGATCTGATATACGGTAAGTTCAGACATTGAGAAAAAGTCATGTATCAGCATCATATGTCATTTCAGCTTTATAGTGGGTTTAGATACACATAATATCCACTCTGGAGCTTATTTTTAATTGAATGAAGAGATTAGTCACATGCAAGCTATTATTTTCCTCTGTTGTTCTTCATTAAATCTGAAAGAGATCTTATCCGATACACTAATTTAAAGACTGATATTTGTTTTGTGCTCTGTTCATGCATTAAAGGATCAATTGTAAACTAAATTCATCTTCTGTATTTCAGAGTCAGTGTTGGGTGGATATGCTACTACCATTTAGAGTTCAGAAGACAGACATGGAAGATTCTGAAGAAAATTAAGTTTGCATGGTCATAATGTCGCACATCTTTTGTAGAAAGCCTATAATATCAAGCAAATGTCAAGATGTACTTAAAAGAGGAGGTGGTGTGGCAATTGTGTGCCATGAGAGGATCACACACAGAAGAGAGGAAATAACATCTGAAATCCTTTCACAGTAATTTTTTTATTTTTTGGGATTTTGCTACGATGTTCTTGTTTTGTTAGTTTAGTGATATGTTTTGTATTCTCTTTATCTGGCTTCTGTTTCTCTGTTCATCTTGCTTTTATCTCTGTCTGCACACCAGATTCAATTTTTCAAAGTATAAGATGGGTGGTCTGTCATCAGTCTGTTAGCACCTTCTGCATGTCTAGTCTCTTGTTTTCAGTGACTCTGTATCAGATCTTCATCCAAATGTATTTTCCTGGCAATAAAAAAAGAAGTTGCTTCACACGAAACTGAAAACAGAACGACATTATGCGCCAAAAGCATAAATGTGACTGCCTCCCATCTGGGCCTCCTAGGTCTGGGCCGGGGACCTCTGCCCCCCTAACCTTTACCATAGCTCCGCCCCTGAATGTGACCTGAATGTGACCCTTAGGTTCCCTCTCCAGACACACTCCTTTCCACCACCTTGAGATCATGTCCCTGAAAACCACAAACAGCCCTGATGGATATTCAGTCCATCCTGATGGAGTTCAATCCACCACTGAAACAAGCTCGACTTTCTGTTAAACATGCAGACAAAGCTCTTTAAAGCTCATTTTCAATGGCCAATTCCACCAAAAGACAGCCCACAAATGAGTCGTCTCTAACATACCTGTGCACTAAGTTTCAATCACCCTCTTAGCAGCTCCAGTCATGCAGGAGTCTGCACGCTATGGAACTACATGTTGCTCTTTCAACAGAAAAGAACACAAGGGAAACAAAATTATATTTTTCTATGCATTTTCTCAAATAGAATCAAACCAGTGGAGCAAAAAAAAAAAAAACAACCTTTATTCTTCTTTTGCATTATGACATTTCTTATTACTTTTCATAAATATGGAATGTTTAAATAAAAGTTGCATTCGTTCTTCTTTTGTAGCATTATGATATTTTTATCTGATCTAAAATCAAATGATTTAAATAACAATGTGATTGTTTGCTCTTACTACAAAAATACACTTTACATAGTAGGTATACAAACAAACTAATGAGTTATTTTTTATTTTGCGGCTCTTGACACTTTATTTCAATTAGATGGAACAGGGTCAAAAATGGCTCTTTGGATTGCAAAGGTTGCTGATCCCTGGACTGGAATAAAGATCTGGCCCACTTCGCCAAGAACTATTCTATGAAATATCAATAGAGAAATCTAAACCTCTGTTTTAAAATAAAGTTAATCCTTCTCTTCATGTACGGTATGTCTTTTGAGCCTGGTGTTCACTGAGGTAAACCCAAGTATTAACCTTTTCATAGCATTTATATACATTTGATATTTGCTGGAAAATATTAATGCAAATACATCAGAACAATTCAACTCACTACTCTACTTCTAAATCAGTTATTGAGAACACTTTCAAGAACCACAAAGAAGGCAAAACATGCCAGGGAACAGATCTTTTGAGCCTGCAAATATCATAATGAAACAAGACACTAAATCGACTTCAATTCAAGTGAAGGTTCAGCTAGTTAATCAGCAGAGTATCTAAATCAAACAAGGCATCTAAGAAAGAAGTACATCCTCATAAGAACAAAGCAGATTGAAACATCTGTTTAGCATAAAGCGGCCAAAATAAATATTGTGCCATTTATATTAGTAAAAAAACACCAAAATGCATAACTACACTCTCCCAATACCACAATAGTTCTCTGTTATTTGGACATCTTCCCCTTTGAAGTTAGCATTGGCCGCAGGTTCAGTTAATGATCCTGCAGAAAAGGGGTTGGAACCTCGCCCTGGTGAGCACATTTCCATGGAGCTCAGCATCTCTGAACTATCTGGTTCACTTCACCTGGCCCTGCGAACACAAGCTGCTCTGGGCACCATAGCCGTCACTTTTCATCACAGCATCAAAGACTTCTCTGTCAGCATAAGAGCTGGAGGGGTTAGTGGAAATAAATATATTTTTCA
>CAEGAF010187024.1:0-10713 GCA_903067075.1 Micropoecilia bifurca | reverse complement strand
GACCACTACCTGGTGGTGAGTTGGCTCCGGTGGTGGGGGAGGAAGCCGGTCAGACCTGGCAGGCCCAAATGTGTAGTGAGGGTCTGCTGGGAACGTCTGGCTGAGTCCCCTGGGTAACTCCCATCTCCGGCAGAACTTCGAAAACGTTCCGGGGGAGGTTGGGGACATTGAGTCTGAGTGGACCATGTTCCGTGCCTGGTCCACAGCTGACAGCGTGACAGCTTGTCTTTTGAGGTCTCTACTGTTTTATTGTAACTCTTGTTGTATGTTAGTATTGCTGGAAAGTGAACCTCCACCGTGTTTAGGTAGACAATAATGTCTTTCCCACAACTTTCTCCCTTATTTTTCCTCTATGTTCGTTGGTCTTCAAGCCGCTGTTTGTTCACTAATGTTTTCTACAAATCAAAACATCTGTATTTATAATGAGATTAAATTACACACATAAAGGTCCTCTATTTAACAACCAGGGACTTCTGAAGGCTCTCTGAGTTAGCATTTTCAAAACTGTTTAAAATGATATATTCCTTTATTTATGTTGATCCTTAATGTAAAAATCCAAATAAAATACTTTTCCATCTGTGGAGTTAACATAAGCTGAAAGGTTTTGCGCAGCACTTCTGCCATGCCAGATGTTGTAGATACTGTAGATACAGATACTGTAGTTCTTTGTGTCATGATTAGAGTCATACCGATTGATTTTCCCCCTTGTGCCTATTTGAGGACTTTTGCTAAAAGCAAACTAAGCAGTCCCACTTATCAGAACATCAGTTAACTGAGCGTAGTGCATACATTATGCTTACTTTCAAGTCAGCCGCATAGAGATCAACAAGCAAATCTGCAAGGTCAGTGAAGCATTAAGACATTTTAGCACACACAAAAAATGTCAAAAGCCGATATGAGATATCTATTTTAAAAACTTCATTGTAAACAATATATTGTTGACTGAGTTGTGAAGCATGAAGCACAACATTGCATAACACAGCTGTCAATCATGAATGCACACACAACATCCCCCACATACATTTTACACTATTACTAGTTGAAAATATCTTCTTCTGCTGCACATATTACAGTAAATAATAAAAACTGTGTATATAGTCTTCTTCACATTTTTATTTTTATATGTCTAAAAGGAACAAGCCTGATTAAAAATAATAAAGATAAAGCTTCAGTAACAGATGTTAGCCTGAATTTTGGGGTATTTGCAATCAAATCAATTTGCAGGACGTTATGCAAGTAATTTGACTAAATCAACTAGAAAACCCCCGAGCAGACAGCGCAGTATGTAGATAGAAACAGTGCAAAATATAGGCTCTGTTTTAACATAAAAATTAGACACGACTTCCTGTATTTGACTTGGCTGCAGCTGCAGACAGCTGCGTTTTTAAACATGCCGAATTTTTTTTAGCGCAGTTTGCACAGTAATGCACAGAAACTTTTATCTATAGGGAGGTAACCCACAGAGTTAAAGCAACTCCCATAGCTTAACTGATGGAAGAGTTAGATAACTTAAAGTTAAGTGAGAAATGACGGCATTTTACTTTGAAGAACTGGGCTTAGGAGAGTGTGCAGAGGGAGGTAGGACTCTAAGGTCGCAAAACAACCGTGTGTTGTGTACATACCATGTGAGAGAGGCCACGGTCCTCCAGAGGAGTAGCGTTTCCAGGAGTCCTGCTGCTGCTTGGTGTTGATTTCTCTGCTCTTCTTTTCACAAGGCTTCCCCCGAGTCTTCTCTGTATTTGGCTTCAGGCTTTATCTGGGTAACGCATAGATTTACTGGCTGGGAAAACTTTCCACCGGGCGGTTTTGAGACATTGAAGGGGTACTTTGGTGAGCTGGAACAAACTGTCGACTCAACCGTAAGAAGAAGCGAAGGAGCGGCTTCGCTCCGACAGCTGAGCCAATGAGGAGACCACGGGGGCTGAGCGAGCCCCTACCAAACACGGAGCAGCGGGGCAGGACGACGCAGCAGAGGGGAGACTGCTGCCGCTGCTGCTCAGCTGCATGAATTAAAGGGACTGTGACTCCCTGACAGCCTGCTTCTGTCACACTCAGATACAATGCAGGGGGTCAAGTGGGGGTAATTTAATAGACATTTGATTTACATGAATACATTAAAAATGTTTGATTATAAAATAAACATAACGAGTATTGCAACTACCGAGGTGAAAAATGTGTGTACTAAATTTTAACATACTTAAGCATACTTTTAGTAGGACTAATCATGAGTATATTTCAAGGATACTTAGAATTAGTGTGACTTTTTTGAAATACTAATTTGGTGCTTAGTGTACTTAAGTAGTGTTTAAGTAAAACTTAAATACTATTTAAAGTGTGCTAAAGCATACTTTAACGTACTTTTCTTTGACAAACTTAAGTAGTACTTTGTGTACTTTAAGTGTACTGTTTTAAATGTACTAAAACGTTCTTAATTAGTATATTTTGAGTGTACTATTTTAGTGATTAAATTAGATTTAACAAATACATAGAATGTATATTAAATGTATAGTTGCAAATACATATTCAATATATTAGTAGTGTGATTACAGTATGGTACAATTACACTTTTTTTTTGTTTTATAAATGCTAGTGAACTACACTTTTTAGTTACCGTACTTAATGTTTTTTATTATTCTGCTTTGCCACTTTGTACAAACATATCAAGTTACCAGAACACAGAAAGATCCATTACAACACACTTTACAGGTGAAACTAATTACATTGTGCTTTCAATATATTGCCATTTTGGTAAACCTTTATTTGATGGGGTGTGCATAAGACTGATATGACACTGTCATAAACAAAACCTGTCATCCAACTTTTAAAGCAAATTCTCATTAAAATTTTGGTTATTTACTGAATGACACTTCATGACACTGTTGGTTTGTTTTTAACAGGAGTTAAGTCATATTTATGACAGTATCGTATCAGTCTGATGCAAGGCCCGTCAAATAAAGTCTTAACCACATTTTTTCAAGAGTCATAAGAGAATTGAACAAATTGCTAATACATTCAAAGCTTACAGAAAACATGCTTATGAAAATAAACACAATAAAACGACAGGTAAATTTTAGAGGAAATGTGAAAAATGTTTCACCAAGGACAAAGTATTGTTTTAATTCAATGTCACAGTATTCTAGGATTACTGCATATAATCTGACATTTCTCCTTTCTAAGAACAGTGAGGATCAATGACAGAACATTTCCATTTATTGCACCTTACAGAAACCTACAAAAAAGAACAAAAGAGCAATTAAACAGAGAAAGCATTTGTATTTTAAAGAGTACAGTAAAATGGCAAATAAAAAATACTTCCAATTTCAAGACGTTTTGTACTCGCTGTGTATGTGACATCATCAGAACTGATGATGATTGGGACCAGATGCCTGGGATGGAAAAACATTTCCAGGTGTCTTCTTTGCCTGTTTATGTTAGCAGTAGAAAAAATGTCAGCAATGTCATAGAGTCAGTTGATGTTGCCATTAACTATGAAGCTGATTTAAGTGTGGACTTAAGGAGACAAACTACCTTAAAATCTTTCCTTGCATCCTTGCAGGGTGGTGAGGGGGGCTGGTGGTGTCCATCTCCAACAGCCACCAGATGAGAGGCAGGGTTCACCCTGGACAGGTCACCAGTCCTTCACAGGGCCCTGAAAGCCAACAACAAATAAAAAAAATGAAAGATAAATGTTAGATTAACAAGAGGAGAAAAATTCTGTCCAGTTATCTTTAAATCAGATCATATTTATTAAGCACTTGGTGTTGGTAACACACCAGTTTTTGTTGTTGAAAATGTAGCTAGCTCCTTATTAAAACAATAAAAATTACATTACGAAGACAATGGAAGACAATGTGGAGGTTCATCCTTAGAGCAGGTTGATGATCTGGTGAAGTCAGAGCTTCTTCTGAGACAGGAAAGTCTTTAGGTTTCCTAACACCTGATTTCTCTGGCTTCCTCTTTCATCTTCATTTGCTCAGACTGCAAACATATGTTGAAGATTAAAACAATGATGAACAAGTTATAACAACCACCTCACAATATCAAAGTCTCTTTGTCATACGAAGCTTAATTTAAACCAGATTAAGTTTAAGTGGAATCGGCAGGTTAAGATCATAATCAGTGATCAACCAGAAAACAGCAATCGGTGCACCCCCTAATTTGAATCATGTTTTTATCATTCTTAAGTTTTCATACAGATGTTCAAAAATACTCATTTGTGATTATGATAGCAAAAAATAATTCAGACTGACAGGTAAGTGACAAATATAGAAAAGCAAAGTATTGATTTAAGTTAATGTAAATGATGACGATATACCTGGTTCAGCTTCAAAACTAAATGTCCAGTTTGAACTCAACAAACTTCTAAACCTGCAAACCTAGACCATGACTGTAATGCAAAACAACTAGAGCGTATTTGTTTCTCTTTTCTATACTTGGCTAACCCTAAATTACACTTTTCCCATGGGTCTGTTTCCCCCTGCACACCCACCCATCCCTCACACACAGTCACACAAGTATTCACAAAGATTGCTGGTATATTTCTGTTTCTGGTCAAGTGGGAGCTTTCTGTGGGTGTAGGTAGAAAACAGGTGACCACAAACCAGAGCCTAATTAAAATCTGGAGAACTAAAGCTGTAAAAAACCTTCCTATCAGCAGACACTGGATTGTTCTGGGACTGTTCTCTTAAGCATCAATATGACAATGACAAGAAAAGCAGCTTTAGGAATGCTATATCTCTGTCCCGATGACCCATGCTTCCCTAAATTTACGTTGTAAATAAACGTGTACTTTACAAAGCACAAAGTCTCTCAGGGGAACCTATACGCATAAATATTCTTGGGGCGCCCACGGTGGGGCCCAAGGTAAAACAAAACATGAACACTGTATGCGCTAAGTTTTTACCTTAGAATGGCCAACTCTCTGTTATTCCTATGTTAACTTGATACAGTAGGGGATACATTTCCCATATGTGTCTCCTCTGTCACTTTTATCAGCAGTTAAAACTGTTTAACTGTAACCTGTTTTTTCCGAGCCGCCTTTAAACGCAACATGAGAGCTACGACGCTGGCGCTGGGTTTACACCTGTGTGGCAGTGAAGGAGACCTGCTGCTGCTGCTGCTGCTGTGCAGAGCTGCAGGTGTGTTGGAATCAGTGGCGCAACTACAAATTTTTCAGGTGGATGCGAAAACATCCACCTGAAAACATCCCCCAACCCCCAATTCCTTTAAAAAAAGTTCCTGCATGTATTAAGCCAACAGTGCAGTATGTATACTGTATACTCTTTCCCTGAACATTGCATAACACAGCTGCCAATCATGAACACACACACACAACATCCCCCACCAACATTTTACACTATTGCTCAAATACCTTCAGCTGCTGCACATATTACCGTAAATAATAAAAAATGTGTACTTAATCTTATTCACATTTTTATTTTTAAATGTCTAAAAGTAACAAGGCCGATTAAAAAGTGAAGGCAAAACAACAGTGTGTTGTGGACATACCATGTGAGAGAAAACACGGTCCCCCAGAGGAGTAGCGTTCAAGGAGTCCTGCTGCTGCTGGTGTTGATTTCTCTGCTCTTGTTCTCACAAGGCTTCCCTGAGTCTTCTCTGTATTTGGCTTGAGGCCTTTTCTGGGTAACACACAGGGGTGAAAGCAGTGGTGGGAAGTAACTAAGTACTTAAGTACAATTTTCGTGTATCTGTACTTTACTTAAGTAGATTTAATAATGGGTACTTTCTACTTTTATTTCACTACATTTTTCAGTATCTGTACGTTCTACTTCATTACATTTCTACAAAACTGTCGCGTTACTCATTACATCCAAGTCGCATTGAGCTTTTTGTCCGTTAAAATGTGAAGTTCAGGGACTTAAGGTGGCGCCGTAAAATCCGAGCAATAAACGTGATTTACATGTCTGTTGTCACCCATCGCCTCCCCCTTTACTCGGAGCTCCAGAAATGTGCAGTGGTTTCCTCTGAGCGGGAGAAGATGTCTGTCTAATCGTCAGTAATATAATAGCGCTGCATAAATCAATATGGCGCCATGTAAAATAAGCAGCGCTTCTTTCACAGACGGTGGGGACTTCATCCAACTTTTAGGAAAGGAAAGCTTAAAGTAAGGTAAGTTCTGTGGACGTGTTGCTAGCAAAGCTAGCTGTACTGACTGAGACACGTTTCATCTGCAATGGAAAAAAGTTGTCACTCATTCCTGAATTATTGTGTGGAGGTGTTGACTGAGGTGACGCATATATGGGACAACGCTGTGACCAAAGTCTGCATTGATCTGACATTCAGGAGCGATCCGATTCTTCTGGAAGGATCTTTACTGATTCAATTTATTTCAGCTCTAAATATTTAATATCTAGGTGTTTTATGGGAATGTGGATCTTTCAGAGCAATTTGAGAAGCAATTTTGATAGGTTAAATTTAATTATTTGTGTCACACAGCGTGGGGTGCTGGTCTTGGCCTCAGGTAGGTGGACTTGACTACAACTCTGCTACGTGGCTCCTTGGTTTCATGTTCTCTCCCACCCACTTTCTTTCCATTCCATTTCTGTTGGATTTCTTTAAAAATAAATGCCACTAGTGGCAAACAAAGTGAAGTTCATGCTATGTTAGGACAGGAGACAAGATGTTTCCATCCCTGAAATTATGATGCATAGAATCACATATCTAAGTATAAACTATGTTATAGAGAGTAAACATAATAAAAACATGGTTTATCTTGTTCATTAAAATGGCACATTTCTAATGTATTAAAATTAAATACACCCCCCTGGTGCTGCGCTCCTATGCGTTGCATGCGCTGCACACCCATTTTTTGCACCACTGTGAAGAACTTTTTATCAACTGACAATTGACAGATTTCAATTTTAACATGACTTTGATAACTGACAGCACAGTCCGATCTGTGTCAATTTCCTCATTTGTTTGTTCCAACAATAGCTTGACATAGCCGTTGTCGTCTTTCACTGCAGGAAGTCTATGTTGTTTGTTTACATATTAATGTTGCTGTGTGAAAACCTGAAGCATTGCATTCCTAAAATAGTTCTACTTTAATTTCATTCCTCCTGAGCCACCTCAGAGTGCCAAGTATGCACTTCTCTCCGGGGATGTAACTTGGTCAAGGTCAGCATGCTTCAGGCTCATGGAAAATGTTTCTCAATGGCATAAAGCAATAAGGGCAGAATATTTCTCAATCAAAACTATCTTTTTGACCCAACATCCACATTTTGGTATTAAATAACCTGGGTGGGTATTATCAGGAGTTGTAGCATTAATTTTCATAGCTAGACTGACAACATGCCACTCCATGTGTAGTTTTGTGTCCTTTTCTCATATCTCCTTTAGCCTTGTATTATTATTATTAAAGTTTATTTGATAGGGACAGACACACATTGACATAGACAAACCGCACAAAACAGCAGTCCCATGCCTGCATCATGGTGCAATAGCAACAGCTAATTTGCAGCACTTGTCCCTAGATGGGCTTTTAAAGAATAACGCTAAAAATTGAAGTGAAATCATATAAAATAGCGCAGCATAATATATACAAACAGAAAAATATAAGAAATTAAAAATGGGTACAGGTCTGTTTTTGACATAACCAGAGTTTTGTTTGATTTTTGAACATACTAAAACTGGTTACAGACATTAAATGAACAGGAAGTGAGTTCCAAGCTGCAGATCCTCTCACAGACAGAGGACTTTGAGCAAAAGTGGTTCTTGGAAAGGGGACCTTACAATTTCCATCCAAGGCTGCTCTGGTAGATCTGCTATTGCCCTGCAGTCTCTGTATGCAATTACTTAATGGTATTGGTGCAAGTCCATTTAAACACTTAAAATCAATTTTAAAACGTTATAATTTAGAAAATTTGTAAAATCCAAAATGCCAAATTTAGCCAAAATGTGACAATGATGGAATCTAATTGGCTTTTGATATAAAACCTTCAAGGCCCGATTATAAAGACTTGCTAATGGTTTAAGTATAGTTTGATTAGTCTGAGGCCACACAGTAGCTCCGTAGGTAAAATGTGAGAGGATCAGTGAGTTCAAAAACATCTCTGCACAGTTAAGTGTCAAACAATGTCTAATCATTTTAAAACAGTTTATATTTTATCTAACAATTTTGCAGATTTTATCAAAACTGTTAGATCAAATATAAATATCGTATTGAGCTTTTTATTAGTCTAGTAACGAGGAATATTAACTTTTTGGTAATTTTAAGGATTTTTAATTGTAAAATGTAAGCAATAATCAAGTAAATTATTGTTTCCACTGCATCTTAGATTGATTAAGTTGAGTTTCACATGCCGTGATTGTTTTGGTAGAGTATTGTTTCACCTGCTAGTAGGTGACTGCAGAAGTAGAAGAAGTGAAATCCTGTACTTGGTTCCTAGATTAACATGTTTTTCCTGGTACAGTTGGATCAAGCTTCTTGTGGCCTCTCCTTTTAGCCATTTAAAACAAATTTATGGGAAGGAGTGAAGTTACGTGTTTTTCTCTGTTTTACAAATAAAAATCTGACTACTCAGAATCTCTGGCAAAACTTAAACATAGCTGGTCACAGTAATCTGACTTAGCCTGAGCTGTGATGCAAAGACAAAATGGGCAAAAATGTAAAAATGTTCATCTTTACAAAGGTAGTTTAGGGCTAAATAATAAATCAATAACGATATGTATTGCGATAGACGTGTGATCGGTACCAGTAGATAATATGTGTGATGGAAAAATTAAAAAATTTCACTGAAAAATTTCAGTGAACTCAGAACTGGGAAGACTTTCAACTAAATCACTCTCTGGTTACCTAGCAACAACTAGCTCACTCATCCCTTGGTTACTTAGCAACCATCTGCTGAGTAACTGCTGTAAAGTTTTCCCACTGCACCTAATAACTGCTTAAAAATAAAAACACTATGGCGTGGAGTAAAAACTGTGGATAAAACAGGAACCGTCACATCACCAGTTTGAAAAAAACAACTAATCAATAATTATCAATGTCGACTTGTATCTTGATATGTTTTTCAGCCATATCTAGGCTGAATATCAATAACAGTAAACCTTTAGGAGGAAGTGGCTATTTGAAAAAAAAAAATACAATCATGTATCCTTTTTTTCCACACAACCTCTCCCCCCCAAAACAAACATATTTCCTCTTTCAGATTTTTAACCACTTTATAATGATTTTTCAAATAAAATCTCAATTATATTTGTGGTTGTGACATGACAAAAGGTGGGAAACATTCCATAAACAGTCGGCCTGGAGTGTTTTCAATGACCTCAGCTGGAGAAAAGTGTGAGCGGTTCGATAGGACCGCCATCACAAAGGAAGGAGATCTGAGGTGGACCCAGGGAGGAGCCCTCTGGAGGAAGTGTGTCTGTCTGTCTGTGTCGCTGGAGGGACCACGCCCAGACCTCCGCCACACACACAGGAAGCTGACTTGTCAGGCTGCCAACTGGGTTTCCTCTGGCTGACGGCAGGCTCCCTGCAGCTCATCTTCCCTTCTCCTGATGCAGAACGCTGCTGCTTGCATGCTCACTAAAACCAGGAAGATGGAGCACTTCGACCCAGTTCTAAAGTCCCTACACTGGCTCCCTGTAGCTCAGAGAATAGACTTTAAAATACTGTTAGTTTACAGATCACTGATCCAGGGGCGGAGCTATAAGGGGGGCCCGAACCGGCCCGATGGGGCCCGGCTCTGGAGGAGCCAGGGAGGGAGGAATGGATTCAAGTCGCTCGAATGTCTGATTACAGACCGAGAAAGTGAGAAAGTGCGCCCCCGCCTGTTGAGAAAGGTGTATTTAATGTCACAGTCCCCCCTCCAACAGTTTCTAGCTGGTGCGTGCATGTAAGGGGCCCGGTGATTGGCCAGAGGCCCTGTGATTCGTTAGGGGCCCGGTGATTTGCCCCGCCCCCCGGCCCGACGCTGACTTGTTCCGCTAGTGCACTAACCGGCTCAGAACCACAAACCATTAAAGATCTGTTGCTGTTGTATCAACCTTCCAGGTCTTCTGGTTCTACTCTGCTCTGAATCCTCAAACTAGAACCAGAATCCATCATGGAGAAGCAGCATTCAGCGTCTAACAGCCACAAATCTGGAACAAACCAGAAAACTGTAAAACAGCTGAAACACTGAGTTCCTTTAAATTTAGACTGGTTAGAGCTGCTTTTGAAACCTAATAAGTGAAACACTGACCAACATTTCGATGTATAATGATTCCACCTGGCAAAATGTAATGCCTCAGTTATTTGTGTTTTTATCATGTAAAGCACTTTGAACAGCCTTGTTGCTGAAATGTGCTACTGACCCTTTGTAGGTGACGTCACGATCTTCAGAACTCCGCCATGATGGACGTCTGTAAGCTTGTCAGAAAACGGATATCTAGTAGTAAAATATTGCCTTTTATTTAGTAGATTTCACTACTGGCCATAGGATGCTGCACAGACAAGGGTGAAAACCAAACTTTTTGTTTTATTGTATAACTTTTCATGAGGAAATACAGTGGTGACGGACAGCAACCGTCAATTTTGTGTTCACACTGCAGCCTGAAGTGACCCAATTCCGATTTTTTTGACGTATTGTGACCTGTATCAGATCTTTTCATGACAGTGTGAACAGCTCAGGTCAGATTCTTTTAGAATGTGACTCATATCTGATACGTATCCGATTCAAATGCGACCATAACGTCCAGGTCTCATTCATC
>CAEGAF010187006.1:0-12245 GCA_903067075.1 Micropoecilia bifurca | reverse complement strand
TATACAGGTAAGGAGTTCAAACAGGTGCAGTTAATACAGGTAATGAGTGGAGAACAGGAGGGCTTCTTAAAGAAGAACTAACATGTCTGTGAGAGCCAGAATTCTTACAGGTTGATAGATGATCAAATACTTATTTCACACAATAAAATGGAATTTAATTATTTAAAAATCATACATTGTATATTTCTGGATTTTTGTTTTAGATTCCATCACTCACAGTTGAAGAGAACCTATGATAAAAATTACAGTCTTCTACATGCTTTGCAAGTGGAAAAACCTGAAAAATCAACAGTGTATCAAATACTTGTTCTCCCCACTGTAAATCATAAATTACCTGTGATAAGCTTTATTTATTTATTTATTTATTCACCACTCCCAGGATTGGAATAACTCAATATGACTCATTAGGCAACAAAAAAGTGGCTAAATGATCTAAAAAAAAAACAACGCATCTGTCATAATGGAGAGGGTAACAATGCTGCTGTAAAACAGCTGAAACTAAGTGCCTTTAAATCTCAATTTAAAACCCACATGTTTAGTGTTGCTTATGGAACATAAACTACAATTGGGATTTGAATCCCAACCCGGGTTCCACCGCTAGGGAGAAAAGAGGTTTAGAGCAGGTTTAGAGTTCCCCCCGCTGTTCAAAAAGGGTGTGGGTTGGAGTCTCCCCCTGTGTTTTTTTCCCCCTCCCCATTTACATGGTAAAACTTCGACTCGGCAGGAAATTTAATGCTTTTGATTGTTTATTCAATGTTGCATGACTCTGTGTTTTTATGTTTAATGATGTAAAGCACTTTGAAATGCCTTGCTGCTGAAATGTGCTATACAAATAAAATGTGATTGATTTGATTTGATTGAAGACCATTTGGGCCTGGAGACATTGCTGTAGTGAAGCCATGCATTTTTCTATATCAGTTTACTGACCGTTGGTTAAAGACATTAAGCTCACAAACACAAACCTACCTAGAAGCATGTTTATCCGTTTAAACAGGCTGAAAAGCTTGAAGACACCTTTGGCGATTAGGGTTAAATATGAGGTTAATGCAAGGATTATAGCTTTTTAATCTGTACCAAACCTGTTCTGCTTTAGCATGTCAACAGCAAAACATAATTTACTTCTCCTATTGTATCTTTTTTTACTCTTTCACCTTCTGTTAGTTATACAGAGTTACTTGCTTTTGATTAAATTACATTTCTGAAGAATTAAATTACATTTCTTATCATTTCAATAAATTATAAGAGGAAGCAACAAAGTATTTCTGAGGACTATCTGACTCCTGTTTCCCCCTAGAGGAGAGCTGTACTTGCCAGGGCAGTTTCATGGTCTCTGTTTTTGTTTTCCTGTCATTGAGGAGAAGTGAGATCTGGGGCTGGGAAAAACCTCCGACCACAAGAAAGTCTTGGAGGCATAAGCAGGCAGACCCACACATGTGGAGCTCACCTACAGGCGGAGAACAGAAGACGGCTATTTTAAGAGGTTTTTGTCGAAGTAGCTTGATCCGTGTGTTTTTTTTCTTTCTTTTTTTCCAGAATCAGATGAGAGTTCAATATCGTATATCGGGGAAACTGCTTTATACTTTATCACTTAAAAACTTTAAGAGTCAGTTCATTGCTGTAGTACATTAGAGTCATTTAACGCAGCTCTATGTTATGTCTTATAAATCCATTATGAGTTTTTCAATGGTCCTGCATCAGAAGATACTTGTAGGAGATGTTCACTAACAAAATTGACTTAAAATTAACATTTATTAAGTAAGATTATTACTTATTTGGCTTTCTTTATTTTCTGTGTGCAGGCATCTGGGGTCAAACCTCTTTTTGCACCTAAACACATCTTGTCATTTAAGGTTTAGGTCTCCCTAAGGCGAGACTGCAGATTGTATATGCGAGTCTGGCTCCAACCACTAGATGGAGCCATTTCCTCTTTATGAAGACTCACATTTTAATTCTGGCCTACTTTCCTCATCTTGCACTCTGCTGGTGGGACTCCTCTAGGGCAGCATTAATTATGTTATTTCATCAGTCCTGCCCGCTGATTGGTTGCTGCATGCACTGATGTGTGTTTTTCTGTCCCATCAGACTGCAGCTACACCTGTCACCTGGAGTGTGAGAGACAGGTCCAGCTCGACTGCAACCAGAGGGACAGAGAGACGGAAGACAGCCCAGGTCCCAAAGGCCGCTCTTCCTCCTCCTCCTCCTCTTCCTCTGCAGCTCCTCGGTGCAAGGTGAGACAATCTGGATTGGGCTGGAAGGGCGAAGTGAACATGACTCAGTTCTTTATAGTTAATAGGGTTGTCTTTGCGTCATAATTCCAAGCCTCCACTGTTACGTAATCATCCTCCGCTCCAACAATAGGCTATCCAGGATCACTTCAGGATTTATGTGCTCAGATACCCTTTTTCGCTCACAGAATGTTCCCAGAACTGGACGCTGCATTAAATCAACATCTGCCTACAACCTCCTCTGTTGCTGACTCTCCAGTTCCCCCACTTTTGTTGTTTTTTTTTTTCTTCTTCTTTTTTTAGCCTTCCTTCTCTCCAGCAGCAGGGGTTCACTTTATCGAATCAGTTCTGGCCCATGATGGCCTCACTTCCTCTCTTACTGTCAGAAGGAGGAAACCAATTAGGTTAATCACTGTTTCTCCCAAGGGACATCAGTCACGACAAAGCTGCATTATCCCAACATGTTTTCTTTGATCTCTGACGAAACCCCCCGCCCCAGTTCACAGAACGACTTTAGTGTGAATGTTGGTCAACATTTTCCTTTAATCTCAAATCATTTCTAAAAGTCAAGATGTAATTATGTCAGATTAATCCTGAAATAATCAGCCATGAAAGGAGTTCTGGTTAATTATGTAAATCTGTTCTATATCCATTATGAGTTAATGTTACTGTGGGCTGTAGGATCAATGTTGGTGTAATCTGCATTTTGCTGGCAGAGATGAGCCTATTAAGATTAACATTTTTAAGGGTCTAGATAACACTGTTTAGGGTTCATACAGATGGAAAAAGCCCCATCTAATTGGCTTTTAGAGTTTTCCAGGTTCCCATTACAGTGGAAAAAATTAAACCCAGAATGAAAGAGGGTTTGACTTTACACACTTTTGTCCTCCTTTTATCTTCTAAAGGACAAAATTCTAATAAATAGTATTGTATAATAAACAGATTTAGATTAATTTGACATATTTTACCTGGATCTGACAAATCTGCAGACAATCAAATGGAGGTTAAATGAAATAGTTCTTTAGTTCAGCAGCTAAAGAAAGCTACAAAGCAGATGCAAACTTTACTAACATTACATCTAAAAGGTGCATAGCACTTAGCCAGTCAACATATTCTCATCGTCCTCACAAATCATTCGTAATTAGAGTGTAAACACCACATATCTACTCAAAAACTGGTCAAGTAGCAGATCCATACATACTGGTACAAGCTAACAAGCTAGAAGCCCTTAGTGTCACATCTAGGGCCCATATCACCAGCGCACACTTCACCAGATAAAATCACATGCTGACGGCAAACTAATGACGCTTTGTGGCACACACATCCCTTTGACGAGATACGCTGTGACATTTTAATATCGTGAGATCTCATGGCCCAAGATCAATACCTGGAGAAAATATGGGGACTAAAGGTGACGTCACACAAACTGGATGTTTCTAGAAATGAATGAAAGCGTGGAGACATATCGGGGAATCCAACAACATCAACAACAACAACAACACCAGAGGAGGTTTTTCATGAGAATATCAATGTCTGCAGATATAGCAATCACAATCAAATTTTGCCCAACCCTGACTTGTATTTTTAGTGGCTGGGATGCTAAAACTTACAAAGAGTTACAGGGACAATGTGAGGAAGAAAAATTAAGAATAAGGACAGGAAAATAGGGTCTTTTGATAATTTTCATAGTTCCTTTTTTTCTGATTTTGTGCAGCCCTTGTCTGGACTAAGGAGTAGTGGTGCAACCTGTTAGTTATTGTGCTGGATGTAATGCTTGTTAATAGATGTGTGTTTCTCTTTAAGTTCCTCTGTCATTTATGGCAGTGCACACCTCCCATAAAATGTTGCTAGCTGAATTTCGGAAGCAAATGAACAACAAGCTCATCATAATAAGCTACGCCTAAAAGAAGCAAAACAAGGGCAATCTCTGGTTTGCACATATTTGTGAGACTGAGGTTTGTCTCTGTGCACACTGTGGTTTGGCGCAAAATATCGCAGCTGTACTGCAGACCAGAGAAAAGACGAGTGTTTATTTCCTGCTGCCCCCTTTTTTCATTTTCTGTTTTATCGCTGTAACTGTGTGTCTGGTGGCTGTTTTTCGCCAGCCTTTTGTTACTTTGTGTGTGTCTCAGCAAAAATTGATCCCCGTGCGCCCCGACGTGCCCAGATGCTGCTGTGGCTGCACTCAATTCAAAGTACTGACCACATTTTATTGATCGGAGACACGTATGTGTGTGTGTGTATATCTATGTGCGTGTGGTTTTTGCATCCCCCCTTCTTGCTGTCTTCCCCTTTAGCGTTTATAGAGGAACAAATCTGCATGCAGTTCCCTTAGAGCAGAGCCAAAACTTTACGGACAGATGCCGAGTAAAATGGTGAATCAGTTCTACCGTAAGAGAAACCAGTTCTGCATTGGTGAAGATTCAAAAGCAGCTTTACCGAAACTCATTCAGATGGAATCAATATCATGGATGAAGGGGGTGGGGAAGGGGAGGTTTTGGCTCCTTTCTGACATGGGAGGTCACCAGCAGAGAGAAAGGGGAGATTGTGTGTTCAGTCTAAGGTCAAAGGTGACGGGAGTCGCCTTTACTGGGTAAATGATCAATATTTTATTCCTCTTAATTGGTACAAACCCATCTCTTCAGGAGAAAATCAGCAGACGTAAGACAGAAGGATTGGGGATGTCTCAGCTTTTAAAGGTGCATTTCAATAAATTACAATGTAACTGAAAAATCCATTTATGCCAGTAATTCATTTAAACAAGAGGATCTTATGCAGGCTCTTATGTAGGTTAGTTTCACACAGGGTGACACCACTGAAGCATTTTTATCTGTTTCTTTCAGATGGTTATGGCTTACAGCTAATGATTTCAAAATGAAATGATAAATTTACTCCCATATAATCAGAAAGATCTGTAATCAGTTGTCTATTGTGCACCTTTTTTTCTACCTCGCTTTTTCCTTCCACTCAACTTTCCAAAAACGTACTCAGATACAGCACTCTGTGAACAACTAGCCTCAGTAGTAGTAGTTCCTCTTTATTGCCTAGACCGTGACATAACATCTCTCTATTAAAAATGATGACTGACCTAATTGATCTGTCGATTTTCTCTGTTTATAACGCAAGTTTCACTTTCTCCGTTGAACTACAGAAACAATTTCACTCTCTAATGACCCACTAGCCTGCCGGGACACACCTGGCTGGTGGTCTTGCCGGTTTTCGAGTCAACCGTTAACACGCATTGACAGAATTTCAGCAATCTAACAGCCATCTTTCCTGGCCCTACTGCTTCCTGTCTCCGCCGTTCGAACATACGGCGCACACAAGAGCAGCGAGGCTTCATATCTCCAGCTCATCACAACGTTTTTTTCTTTCTGTTTGCTCATGTCTCTCCCCCGTCCACCCCCCACCTCTCTGCTGCTTTCGACGTCTTCTGCGAGAGGAAGTGGCCGTGCTCTGCAGGGTGCAGTTGCCTGCAGGAAGAGAGACGGAGGGGGAGAGAGAAAGAGAGAGAGGGAGGGAGAGTGGAGGGAGAAGGGGGAGGGCGCTCTCCGCCTGATAACACGCTCAAACCACAGATGGTTGAGGGAGGCTGTGAGAAACCGAGGGAGGGAAACGATCGCAAAGAGAGGAGGATTGAGAAAGAGAGGCTCTTGTGTGGGAGGAATCAGTCCAAAGCGATGGAGAGAGGAGGAGAGCGCCTCGTCGTCTCCGCGGAGATCTCTTCTGCTACTTCAGGAGCGGATGGGGATCACTGAGCTCCAAGCCAGAACTTGACCCAAGCTGCCGTTTGCTCCCATCGCCAGTGTGACGCAGAGCCCGGTCTTGAAACAGGATGTGGGTTTGCATGCATGCCTTCATTAGTCTGCCGGCTTAGCAGGTGCCGTCAGGTGAGCGGGGTAAAACTTGACACCAGGCTGTAAGCCGACTCTGAACCGGCGTGGACATGAAGGAGTCCCGGCCTGCTGCGTGAGAGAGCGTCAGCCGCCGACAGCCAGGTGCTCTGCAGCCCGTTTTGCCACAGCAGTCGCCAGAGCTTTCTCGAATACAGGCTCGTGAGGAGGAAGTGACACGTCTGTGTTCATTCTTGTATTTCCTGGTCCCGTTCTCCGGCGGCGCTTCACGGTGCCGGATCCGAACCGAGCTCAGCTTCTCCCAGCCCGTCGCCGGCCTCCGTTTGAACTGGATGCACCAGCGGAGCGGCTCTGACCTCTCCCGGGTGAGCGAGGGACAGTTGGACGCTTTCGGACTCTTGACTGCGGCCGAGAGTCCTTTCGGTCGCCACGCTCCAAGACGACCCGCCTCCCTCCTCGAGCCGCCCGCCGCCCCGGTGTGCTGGAAGACCTTTCCATGACCGTCAGCCCGGTGCTGACCCCCTCCATGACCAGCAGTAACAGCATGAGCAGCGGGTACTGCAGCCTGGATGACGAAAGCGAGGACTTCACTTTCTTCACCGCCAAGACCTCGTTCTTCCGCAAGCCCAAGCATGCACCGAAGGTACAGATCTGCATCGTTGTCTTAGAGATGGATTAAGATGTTGATAAAAAAAGAGGTGGAGGGGAGACTCTTTGATAGATAAGATCAACGGTTTGATTCAGTGTGTCTGAGAACAACAAAATAGAAAGCAAACTGTCGTTTATATGAACAAAAAAGCAGCCTGAAAGCAGAAGTCTGGAGAGGAAGTGGTGTTGTTGTTCAAGCAGGCCTCTAGGTGTGTGTGAGAACAGGAGGGGAGTTACTTTCACACATCTGCACTGTTTGTCTGTGATCGACCTTAAAAAACCCATTTCAACTCCTTCCTCTGTCAGCTGAGGCACTCAGAGTTGAAACTGAACTCCTGCTGCTGCTGCTGCTGCTGCTGCTGCTGCTTCTCCAGTGTCCTCAGCCCAGCCGGCCGGCGGAGAAAAAGTGTTTGCAGAAATGCTAATGATCTGAGCCAGCCGCCGTAATGGCTTCCTCTCCACTGCGAGTGGGAGAGGTTTCTGTAGAAACGCCACCGATGCCCGTGCGTCGGGTTTACGCCGTCGTTTGTGTGTGTGCAAGGTGCGGATCGCTTTACCGGTACTTTGCGGTTGCCATGGCAACTCTCGGGTTTTGTTGGCTCCGTTTGCATGTTCTGAGAAATTTCACTCTGCTTTGCACTCAGTCACTTCACACAGAGCTGCTTGATGGAGCAGCAGCAGCACTGTTCGCCCTCTAGAGTTCTGTTCGTGTGTGTGTGTGTGTGTGTGTGTGTGTGTGTGTGTGTGTGTGTGTGTGTGTGTGTGTGTGTGTGTGTGTGTGTGTGTAGGGTCGGGATGCTCGGCGGGTGACTGTCACTGAGGCACGGTGACATGGACGGCTGCATTAATGAGCGGCTCCTCGGGCTGCCTCACGCTGACCTTGTCCTGGCCTCTCTTTGCTTGTCTGAAGGTTTATTCTCTGAATAATTCACCAGCTGCGCAGAGTTAGGGTTGCTGCCACGATGACACAGACACAGGGGTTTTAAGGTCAGACCTGGTAACACAGATCCACAGACAAACAGTGTGGCATTAATTGTAATAAAACTGAACTCCTGGGTCCGAGGATGTGGAAGGGAGCGACTGCACACGTTCAATCAGGAACTGATTACGTTCTGCTTCTTCTTTTTTTTTTTTTACCTGTATTTGAATATGAAAAAGAAGGACAAACAGATCCGAGTGGCGTACTGTGGATACACACAGCATCCTTTTATTTTTAGGCGTAAATCGCTAAATTTGTGTCAGTGGGTTGTTTTTTCTTTTCTTTTTTTTTTTTAGTTGCATCCTCACCATCACATCCTCATAGAGATGGCAGATGCTCATCTCAGTCCTTTATGAATTATTTGCACATCAAGTCATTTTTCCTTCAGATCAGCCAGTCTGCATTTATGCATTTATGTGCCAGTGTGGGTGGGTGTGCAGCTGCTGAACGTGGGATACGCGCATTCAAATTGAGGGGTTATATCTCTGCAGCTTAGATGCATATTTGCATAAAAACTTTGGCGACATTCACACAATTCACTGCAGTAACTGTAATCTTTATGTAGCTGAATTTGATCCAATATAATTTAATTAGAAAACATTTGGTTACATGATCCATTCCTTGCTAAACTTTTCACATTCCTTTACAATTACATATCCTAAATATAGGACCCATTTGTATTCAGCCCCCTTTACTCTGATACCCATAAAATCTAATGTCACCAAATAACCTTAAAGAGTCACCTAATTATTGAAGGCAATCTGTGGGTAATTGAATCTGACTTTAAATACATCTGTACTCTATAAGAAGTCTATATCTGTCACGGCAAACAAGCAATTAATTGCATGATAAATTAAAATGAACTCAATAATATCCATTTTGATTAATTTTTTAGAGAGACATCATAATCCATTATACTTATGCGTTCTGTTGTATGAGGTTTATTCCCACTTTATTTTCTGGTTTTGGTTGTCAAGTTTTATTTTGGATAATTAAGTTATCACTTCCAGTTCCAGTGCAAAGTGTTCTTTACAGAATTAAAGTTCATCGGTCTTCAAGAGAGTAAACTTGAAATTATTGAGCCATTATCAACATATTTCTTGAAAATGGTCTCGAAACAACAGCACCGAAATCAACACCATTTTAAAAATAACATTAAAAAATATTTAAAATATTTAAGGATAATTATGTTTGTTTCTTCTGAAGGATATGTTGAATGGTGTTGGAGGGTTGATATTACAAAGAGTGAAATTTAACCATAGTACTATATTTCCATGTTTTTTAAGGATGTGAAGAAAAAGCATTTCCTTATTCAGTCATCAGTAGTACTATATGTAAAAACTATCAGACTGAATTTCCAGAAAAATAACACAGCCATTGTTCTCTGAAGGAATAGAAACATGATTTTGCATCTTCTAACACATTTACATACACACACACACACACACACACACACACACACACACACACACACACACACACACACACACACACACACACACACATACGTGAGAAAGCCTGAAAGCTGTGAAACTAAATCTGCATGTGTTCGTGCAAACGCTCTCTGCCAGCACCCTACGTTCATTGTACACAAGCACATGCAATCTATTCTCACACGGAAACACAGATGGTGTGATTTGGCATCGACTGTCACAGGTTAAGGAGCAGCTGGTCAGATTAAGGAAACATGGAGCATGCTGCAGCTCTGACATTTCAAGCTGTCCTGACCTCTCTTGTCTCATGTCAGCAGCGCAAGACAGACCAACGATTACTCATTTCACCCTCAGGTTCTGCATGGTATATATGAGTGCTTGTGTGCTTGTGTGTGTGTGTGTGTGTGTGTGTGTGTGTGTGTGTGTGTGTGTGTGTGTGTGTGTGTGTGTGTGTGTGTGTGTGTCACGCTTACATAGCCGTCAAAGACATCCTACACATTTGTTTTCACCCGACACCTGCCACACCAACACTGATGGATTAGATAACATGGCATCTGTCTGCTCTCTGTCACCTGCAGTGTTATTATCTTCACCGGACAGAGACTGAACATCCAGCTAACAGATGCTGGACTCTCAGCAATTAGGCTAGGCTTTTATAGACTAAGTCGGGAATCACCTGTGTCGTCAGCTGTCATGCCTTGCTCTGAGTTGAAAGGGATGGAAAATTTTCCAAATGCATGCACACAACTAAAGAAAAACAACTGAAACTACTGTAAAAGCATTAATGGCACTTCTTTCATATTTTGTCTCCACAAACCTAAAAATTGTTTTGGTTTTTTTTTTTAGATTAAATGTGATACATGAACCATGAGTATTCCACAACATGATGCTGCCACCACCATGTTTCACCATGGTGATAGTGTGTTCTGGGTTCGAAACGGTAGATTTTAGTGCCATCTAACCAGAACCCTTAGTTGAACATTTACGTGTCACTTATAAGCCATTCCAGATCCAGGCGTTGACAGACGCTCACACCTGAGCTGTAGATCTCTGCAGATCTTCCAGAGTTACCGCGAACCTTTAACTCCCCAACTCGATAAGGTGACTCCCTCCAGGAGGAATCAGTTGCACTGAATTATTTTAGGGGTGTCGATTTAAAACAGGTTGTGTGCCAACTATGGCCCACTTCTTAGATTTTTACTTGCAAAAATGATCATCTTCACTTCCTTTGTGCTGATTTTAAAATCCCAATAAAACACACTGTACTTTACAGCGATAGTGATAAAATATGAATATTATAAATACTTTTTCAAGCCAATGTAAAATTAGCTAACATTCTGTGTGTGCATGTTTCTTGAACAGAAAAGTACGTCCTGACAGAAGGAGCATGAAGCCCTGAAAACACATAATCTCCTAGTAATTATCGCCGATGTAATTTTTCATCTTTCTGACTCTCGGTCAGCAGCTCCGAAGCGACCCGGGTTGCTTTGTGGGACTCCGAAGCTACACCCACACTGTCCTGCTCCATTGTGCTCCCATCACTCTCACTGGTATGCAGAAAGGGAGGGCAGGGCACGGCCTCCGTTACATTTAGAAACTCTCATACAAACGCAGGAATTCCTGCAAGGCTCCTTTCACTCCGCTGCTTTCGACTGTGAGGAATTCTGGAAGAAGCCCGACTCCTACATACAATAACCCTCAGATTCTTTTCCCAACCCTGGAGCGCTCGGCGCTTGCTCAACATTTATGCAGCTTTATTGTGTTTGTTTTGTTTTGTTTTTATGCTAGAGAGCAGGTCAGTAAACTCAGTAGGTTATGGGCCTGTAAAGATAAAGACAAAAGGTCAGACAGAGGTGGAGCATTTCTACAGTATGTCTCCTGTTTTATTGATTATTTGTTTAAAGTTTGTTGTTATCATATGACAAAAGGGGAAAAGTTAAGCAGGCATGAATACATTTGCAAGCTACTATACTTTAATAACATGGTTAATATATTACATTTGGATATTCTACTGGGAGGTCAAGTGAAGTGGAAGAAAAAATTGCACATGGGAGAGAGAAATTTAAGTCCAAGAGTCATTGCAACATAATTGAAGCTCAGTCAGGTTTGATGTACTTTTATTTTTTTTTGCCGAGTTTGTTTAGCTCCATCAATTATTTTCTGAAGAAAAGCATTTCCATTCCCACAGCACGATGCTGCCGCCACCACAGGTCACCATGGCGATGATGTGTTTTATAAAACAGGGAAACGTGCAGCTTGCAACATCGTTAAATGTTGCAGTGACAAGGTGCCGTGCAACAAACAAATAAAATAGACTTTCAGTGTTTGCTAATTTTGGCAAACACTGAAAGACATGGAGGCCAGATTCTGAGTAATTTATGCTGAAGACTACAAAAAAATTAATTTGTTGTTTCTTTCCCTACAGAGTTTTATTGTTGCTGTTTTTGGTCATAAAATTAATTACTAGCAAACATCCTGATGGCTCTCAAAGTAACACCAAATCCATTCCCAGCATATAGGTCTTGCATGATGAATTCAACTGAGCCGAAAAGTATTCATACACTGGAATGTTGTAGATGCGCTGATCTGATTTTTACTGTCTGATAGAGATTTCTTGTTTTTTCTAAAAGGTCTGATCACCGGTCAAGACAATGTTGTCTGATTTTACTAGCTACCCTGAATATCCTAGCGGTTCTTTGCTGAAACTGCACAAACTTGTGTCACCGTGATGGTAACTTTCAGCCACACGGAGCACGTCACGTGAAGTCCAAATATGTCTATTTCATGTTCCAGGGAAAAGAAATTCAAAAGATATGAAGAGTGTGTGTGCTGCACAGAGTAACGTTTGCCATTTCACCAAGTTGCGATTAAATATTTCTGAACCAAACTTAAGAATCGCCCTTAAACTTTATTCGTCACGACGCCGGGGGCTCCTCTTGCTCTCCTGTCCTCCAGGATTCATCGCAGCCTGTCTGTCTGTCTGTACTTCAGGCACAAACTAACCCTTCCTGCAGCCGTGGCCCCGGGGCCGGGGGGGGGGGGGGGGGGGGGGGGGGCGGGGGGGGGGGGGGGGGGGGGGGGGGGGGGGGGGGGGGGGGGGGGGGGG
>CAEGAF010187005.1:0-11765 GCA_903067075.1 Micropoecilia bifurca | reverse complement strand
TGTCTCTGTGTTGCCCTGTGACAGACTGGCGACCTGTCCAGGGCGTACCCCGCCTCTCGCCCGGAACGTCAGCTGGAGATAGGCACCAGCAACTCCCAAACCCACTAAGGGACAAGGGTGCAAGAAAATGGATGGATGGATGGATCTTTGAAAGACATTTGCACATCTTTACTTCCACTGTGCAAAAGCAGAGGAGTTTCTGTGTTCGCAGCTTTTTTGTGTGACCTAACACCTGTCACATCAAATGAACATTTTTTATACTACCACTTTACCATATGCAGGTTTCTCTTTGGTCAGCACAGATACCACCAGCAAAGACATAATTAAACCCGTCTAACTGCCTGATATTAATTATCGACAGCATATTTTGTCATCACTGCTGCATCTCCAGGTTTTAATGTTTTCTCACAAGGTGGTGGTGCAGTCAGAGGGTTAATAATGCTGCTTCGTTTTGATTAACTGCACTCTCCAAATTTGCACAAATTTTTAGTAAAAAAGTTATTTGAAAGCACTGAAGTTCCACTTCTTTGTCACGTGGAAAAGTCCTTGAAAGTTTTCTCTTGCACGCTGCCTTGTTAGTTCTCAGGTCCACTTTAAATGTTTGTGTTGTGTCGCACATATTTAACTACATTTAAAATTCTTCTCTGGAGGTTTTTATGCATGTAGAAAACTCCACGAGTTTTAAGTTCATGGAGACTTGCATCTTTAAGCTTTGAGGAGACTGTTTGGACACATCGTTTTTCTCAATATCACACAATGTGGTTTTGTATCTACTATTATTTATTTTTTATTTCTTTGGAAGAATGGGACTTTTTTCATATTGTGGAGCAATCAGATTGTGATACCAGATTATGATATTGTCTCTTTAATCAGACTGATGCAGAAAGGTGCAAATATGAAATTGGAGCTGAATGTAAAGTGTCCTGTGGTGTGTTTGACCTCTGGTCATTGCTGAACTGACGAGGAGCCACAGTCCTACATCGCAGATCAATAGATGTGTTTGAGAGGAAACAGCAGGGTCGCGCGGAGGAGAACAGGGCGGGCAGGGTTTCCTCTCCCACCTTTGAAGAAATAAACTATTGTGAGTTTCAGAATGGTGAGTTTGGTAACGCTCACTTGACTCTGTGGCTTCTCATTTTTAGGTTATTTAATATTTTTTTGTGAACTAATTAGATAAGATCCAAAAGGGAGATGCAAACACAGAACCAGTGTGTCAGAGGTACTTTCTATTGAAAAGAAAATAGAAAATAAATGGTCGTAATAATTAGAAGTGGTTTTTTTTTGTCTGCCTCCTGGATTGAAACTGAAAGCTGGTTCAGCAGGTAAGGAGCCTTTTAGATGGTCTAGAAATGACGGGTAAACTTTTAGTCTGATACTCAAGTTCTCTGATAGAAGAAAAATACTGTAATTTAAGTTTCTCAATATAAGAAGAAGCCCTGTCATCAGGAGCTGGTGTACATGTTGTAGCTGATTGCTTCACGAACCTTGACAGGAAACACAAGCTAGACTGTGGTTTTACTTTCCACATTTTCACAACTTTGACAATGTCAGTCAGAGGTTTGCTTGACAGCTGCCATCTCAACTTGATCGTGTGAAAGTTCGTCCACATAGGTAGAACTTTACAAGTATGTTTCATTTGGCCATCAATGTCTACCGAGAGACTCCTAAAACCTTCCAAAGTTCTGAACCAAAGTCCAGATGATGTATAACTCCTTGATGTCAAACACCTTTTGAAGAGAAACGAATCCTAAAGAACCATCTATTAAACCCTTTTGATAAGTTCAAAATTGTGTTGATTATCATCTCTCCCTCGGCCAGTAGCATGAGTCAGCCATGAGACACAGTGTCCTCCTTGTTGGCGCTCTGTGGCAGCTTGAGTTCAGCCTGAGGTTGGACATAATAACTGCATTGTTGAGAAAGCACCGAAATGCATTGTCTACTTCTGACCCACTTTGGGCCGAGCTTCAGCTGACAGATGGCCTCAGATTTGGCTCTAAAATACTTTGACACACAGAGGAGTTCATGGTCTACTTAACAACCGCGGCTGCCAAACCATCACCCCTCCACCATCATGCTTAACAGATGAAATCCTGAGTTCATTGGATATTTTTCTCATCATACCGTCCAGAATTGTATTAAGATTAAAATGATAACTGAGGTCAGTATGCAATTTTTTGGTTTTTAAGCTTGACTTTGGGTTGCACAGAAGTTGTCTCTAAGGTTGTTGCTGATGTCTTTCCATCCTGGCATTGTGTTCACACAAATAACTGGAAGTTCCAGACTTGTCTCAGGATGAAAATCCAGTTTTTGGGGGCAGGTGAGTGCCTGCAAACCTCATCAATTCTCTGTAATTACCAGCTGTTTACATGATGATGTGTTAGAGTTTCTTTGTACTAGAAGATGCTATTTATCATAGACAGCAAAAACTCAAAATCTTTACAATTTTTTTCTAGTTATTTTGTGGAAATGTCTTACTAAACTTAAAATAAGACCAAGCTAGCTCATAAGTAGCTTTTCAGCAAGATATAGGAGCTTTAATGGAGTCAATAATCCTTTAACACTAATGAAAAAATACTTGATGCAGATTATTTCACTTACAACATGGAAAAATATCTAGACTAAAACTACTTGCTAAGATTTTGTGTTTTTCCAGTGTGGGGGAACAACTCACATGCTGACACTATTTGAATTGGGCAACGCAAAGCCAAACCATTATTCAGGTGATAATGCTAGATGACAATTTACATAATCAAAGGCATTCAGTCGGCAGGCTTTGATTTGGCTGCTACTGTCTTAGATGCAGCTGAAGCAACAAAATACTTGTTTTTTTCTGTAAGCGTACTATTTATGCAAATAAAAAGGTTATGATGTGTCAAAATTTATGGACAAAAATAGATTTAAGACTCTTACATGTAATCATTTTTTGTGTGTTTCTCTCAAATGGGCTTGAATCATTTATAGTTTTTGCTGATAAGAATATCAGTAAAATGTTTTAGTCTTAATTATCCTTTTGTTAATTTTACTGATATTTTTAGGAAGTTTGGGTGTTTGCTGTATATTGTTCCTTTTTATTATTGTAATATTTGTGTTGAAGATAATAGTTTTGACTACTATCTTCTTTATGATCAGCTCTGTATTAGTTATGTCTTTGTGAATCTGTTTTTTCTTCTGATGTGCTTTGAACAAATGCTGAGAGGAAACTGCGCCAGTCGCTTCATGGAAATGAAAAGGGATGTTGTGGCTTAACAGAACGTGTGTGTGAAACAGTAGCCTGACAGGATGTCGCTGTTGTTTCATTTGAGACAGTCGGAGTTGTGCACAAGGGCGACTTAACACCCAGACAAATGAGTGTGAGACATTGGTTGGCTGATCATTATCTCTTAATTTGTAATATGGTGTTAGGAAGGACAAAAATAAATTAAAATTCTAATTATATTCTGTTTTCTGGGCACGCTTGCTGTCTTTGTTACTGTTAATATGAACAGAATATTCCATCTACAACATGACGCTTCAGTGTAGGCTTTCTGAGAAGTGTGTATTTGATTGTGATCGAATCTCAACTGCAGCGTTGTGATGGTGGAAGCTAGTGTGCAAATCTATGAAGTGAAATGTTTTGTTGTGTGTTTGTTTTCTCAGGTTACTGATTGGTGCCCCGAGAGCCACGGCTTTAAAAAACCAAAAATCCAACGTGACTGGGGGCCTTTTTAAGTGCGAAATCTCTGAGTCTGATAATTGTGAGCGCGTTGAGTTTGATGATGACGGTGAGAAACCAATCGACCTGCCTACGTACCTACTATCCCACCTGCCTGTTTGAATAACACAAGTTTTGTTTCTTTCTCTTTGGGTTGCCTCAACTGAAAGAGGATCCAGGGCAGGAGAGTAAGGAGGACCAGTGGATGGGTGTGTCTGTGCAGAGTCAGGGACCCGGGGGAAAGGTAGTGGTATGTGACAACACATTTTCGTACCATTGCTCTCTGTGTCTTCTTATTTCTTTGCGTAGCTGAACTCTGGATGATGCTGTTTCAGACGTGTGCTCATCGATATCAAAAGCATCGCTTAGGATCCCAGTCTGTCCTCGGGCGCTGTTACGTTTTCAGTCAGGATTTGACAATCAACTCGTTGGAGGATATGGACGGAGGTGATTGGAAATTTTGTGAAGGCAGAGATGGAGAAACAGAACATGTACGGTATGGAGTCTGTCAACAAGGTCTGGGGGTCACTTTCACCAAGGACTATCATTATGTGCTGTTTGGAGCCCCAGGAGCAAGAAACTGGAAAGGTCATTATCATTATATATTCCTTAGACTGTTTTGTTTTTTTATCTTAATCATTTTTCAGCACGCAGTGTTGTTGCATGAAAATTTTGCACTCCGAAATTCTCTCCAGGGATGTTACGAGTGGAACAAAAAAACATCACGTTGATTGAAAGGAATATATTTAACGATGGACCATATGAGTTTGAAAACGATAAACTCCACAACAGTTCTGTGCCTGCCAACAGCTACCTTGGTGAGTTTTTTACCAATAAAACGGACTGTACATAATGTTTGTGTATCACTTGGGCTACTTTGCAATGACAGTTTCCGACTGTTTACTGCAAAACATGAAGTGTTGACATATGTCATACCCAGGCTTTTACATAAGATGTACAACAATGTGCTTCCTCTCAAACAACTTACAAGATCACAAGTCATAGCAGCAGCCAACACATGTGTGTGGACGCCATGTAGATTTTACTCAATCTGGATGGAGACTAGCTTTTGGATTGACTAATATTGGGAAAACCCACCTCCATAAATTTAGGACTTCCCATGCAGCCTGTGTGCTTATGTAACATATCTGGGCATAGACTAGAAAGAGGAAGAGATAGAGCAGAAACAACTGAGGTCTGTGTCAAACTGTGGGTTGAAATGATGTCAGTTTCAATGAGATCAAACTAATGTGTAATTACCGTCTGTTTTTCCATTCTCCTTACAAGCTAATAGTTTTTGCTCTATATTGCCATTTCAACTAAAGGGTTCTCTCTGGACACTGGGCACCACATCATGAAGAGCCGTAAGCTGACCGTGGTGGCTGGAGCACCGAGAGCCAATCACAAGGGACTTGTAGTCCTGCTGAAGAAAGAGTCTGTTGAGGAACTCGTAGTGGAGCAACTTCTGCACGGACAGGGACTGGCATCCTCATTTGGATACGACGTGGCTGTGGTCGACCTGAATGGTGATGGGTAGGGAACGTTTGTCTGAGGAGAAAAACTCTTTTGTCAGCATAGTTCATAAGTTACAAAACTTGAAATTAAGTTAAGTTGTTAAGTTGTTGGATTCATTTGTGGCCTTCACCTGAGGCCTCTGTTTCCAAAGTGGCTACAAAGGATATATGATCATTGTATATGACAACTGGTAGATTCCCCAAACCAGAAATTCCTCAAAAATTTAAGAAGCTGAAATTAGTCAGGGAGGCTGTAAAGACAGTTGCACTAGAGGAGCTGCAGAAATTTCCAACAAGTGCTGGTGGTGCGCCTGTTTACTCCATGTCTATAGTAAGGAGATGGGTCGCAAGGCAGAATTATTTTTCTTCCAATTAAAACATTCAGGCCTGGATAAAATCCTTCAAAATCTTCCATTGCTGAATGTGTTATGGTCTGATGAATCCAAATTGGATCTTTTGGTTTAAAATTTAAAATTTGTCATGGAAGGAACCTTGTTCCTACTATGGTGGAGGCACCGTCATGCTGTGGGGTTCCTTTTACTCAGAAAGAACTGAGGTCAAGAACAGGCCCACGTTTTGGCTCAAAACCTTTCATCACCTAAGAATAACATCACATGAGGAAAATTCTCCTGTAATTGTTGAGGGTGCAGCACGCTAACAATGTCCCTATATTTTCTGTACATGATTTAGATGGCAAGACATTGTTGTGGGAGCCCCTTTCTTCTACATGAAGGACACAGACATCGGTGGAGCCGTTTATGTTTATATCAACAAAGCAGGACAGTGGGATAATGTAACTCCAATCTGCCTGAACGGGACCAAAGATTCAATGTTTGGACTGGCAGTGGAAAACATCGGGGACGTCAATCAGGACTCATTTAATGGTAATTTATCCGCTTTGAAACATAAATCTTGTTTTTGGGCATTTTGCACCTGATGACTGATTTTTCAAAGCTATCAAAAAGAGAGTAAAAATGCAATTCCATCCATTTTCTTGACACCCTTTGTCCCTTAATGGGGTCGGGAGGGTTGCTGGTGCCTATCTCCGGCTAACGTTCTGGGCGAGAGGCCGGGGTCACCCTGGACAGGTTGCCAGTCTGTCGCAGAGCAACACAGAGACACACACAGGACAAACAACCATACACACACACACACACTCACACCTAGGGACAATTTGGAGAGACCAATTAACCTAACAGTCATGTTTTTGGACTGCGGGAGGAAACCAGAGTACCTGGAGAAAACCCACGCATGCACAGGGAGAACATGCAAAATCCATGAAGAAAGGCTGGGAATTGAACCCAGAACCTTCTTGCTGCAAGGCAACAGCTCTACCAACTGCGCCACTGTGCAGCCCTTAAAGATTGGGAAAACGCAATTAATTAGGAAAATCTGTTGGCCCGACAATTAGTCATGCACTTAAGAAATCTGGTGGGTATAGAAGAGAGACGGTGAATAAAGCTGCATTTAAAATTGTGGAGGCTTAAGACACGTTAAATGACAGCTAATGACAAGCGCCTTGTCATTAGCGGAAGGATGAATCTGACACTGCACATCATCCTAAATGTGCAGCCCGACCCTTAAAACATGGTGGTGGCAGCATCATGCTGTGGGTATGCTTTTCTTTTGCAACAAGATGGCCATACATGATTGGGATTCTTAGAGCCAAATACAGGATAATCATAAAAAACTGGTCATATCGACTCTCTCCATTCAGATTGAGATGCTTTTAAAAGAAAAATGGACAAATATTTTAATCTAGATGTGCAAAGCTGGCAGAGACATACTTATGTAGATTTGGTGAACAAAAGGTGCTTCTGTAAAATATTGATTCAGGAGTAGAATACAGTAATGCAGGACACTTGAATTCATACGATCATTGTTTTTTCCACTTTGAAATGCTGTGCTTTAATGCATTGGCATTGGTCTGCCACATTCATCCCTGTTAAATGCACAGAAGTTGTTCTTAAAATGTTACAAAATGTCAATGCCCAGTTTAGAAGTGAAAGCTGGACAAATGGCATCATGTTGGTAAGGAATAGGGACATGAATCTGCGAAGGAGTGAACAAACCTTTGCAATCTCAGCAGCTAGAGTGTATGAATAATCAGCAATGCTTTTATGCCTGTGCAGATATTGCAGTTGGAGCTCCACAGGACGCTGAGGGGGCAGGAAGAGTCTACATTTATCATGGATCTGCACAAGGGATAAAAACAACTCCTGCACAGGTCGGTTCTAATGACATTTTGCTTTAGGATCTTTCTTTCTGTGTTGTGGATTTACATGTGTACCTCTGTTGAAAGCTGAACAAGTTGGATGTAACCGCTCAAGGGACTTAAATGCAACTTTTAGCTTGGTATTTTAAACTTAATGATGGAACAGATACTCTCTATTTTGGACTGTGACTGCCAATGAATGCATCATTTCAGTGACGTTGTTATATAGGTATGGGTTGTTTGTCGCTGTGGTTTCTCAGTTCTCTGTTTTTTTTCTCTCTCTCTTTCTGCAAGTGTAAAGCAGACTAAGGTTTTGTATTCTCTTTATTCTTCTTCCTTTCCTCTACTCTTATCTTCTTTCACTTTTAACTTTTTGTCCCACCTTCTCTCTTTTTCTTTATATCTATCAACTATATATCAAGTGGAGCATTATAGCTTTTGCTGTAATGCTCCACTTGTGAAAGTAAACATGTTGGGATTCTTCTTGACAGTCAGACAAAAATTCTGAAACCAGATATTAATTCTTTATGTCACCATAAGCACATTTTAATTGTAACTATAAATTATATATTTTACTCCCAGCAGTTATACTAATCATGATGCAACAAGTATTACTGCTGTACGGATTCTGGTTAATTTTTTCTCTTAAATTTCTAAAATCTATATTCTCTAAAATCTCTTCTTCTTAATTTCAGATCCTTTCAGGCAAAGAGCACAGCATTCGATATTTTGGATATTCTCTGGCAGGAAACATGGACCTGGATGGTAACTCTTATCCAGACCTGGCTGTAGGATCTCTGTCAGATGCAGCTTTCATTTACAGGTAAACATGGAGGAAGAGGAGAGTAAATGAAGATTTCACTGTTGTCTTTTATTCTTCAATTTAACTACCTTCTTCCAGGGCAAGACCAGTTGTTAACATCAGGAAAAACGTTACGGTTTCTCCTGAGGAAATTGACCTCGGTGTTGGCTGTGATTCCGGTTTTTGGTGGGTCTTCAGATGCTCTTGCACGCGAACAGACTGCAGACAGGATGTTCCGTTTATTAATTTCCCCTTTTTACCACTAGCTTCACTGTGACAGCATGCTTCAACTACACAGCGAGATCCTACAACAAGAGGCTCAGTGAGTACAAAAAACCTTTCATGCTGCAAAGATGTTTATTAGTTTTAATAACATCTGATTAAATGTTATCCTGCAGCAATCAGCTTCTCCATAGAGGCAGATGGAGAACGCAGGAAACAAGGACTGAACTCCAGAGTGATTTTTCTGACTAAGACTCATCCTGAATCAGATGTCCAGTTTAATGGTACCTTGGAGCTCCAGAACCAAAACACAGGACAATGTGTCAGCATAAACGTCGGGCTTAAGGTAAATCACAACTGTCATATTTAAATTGGCTTGAACCTGAAACATATTATCAGTAAAAATATCTAGGTCTAAATACCAAAAGATCGTTGTCAGTTTGACTTTTTTTGTTATATTCAACTTTTAACTGTGCTGCATTTGCACAGGACAACATTAAGGACAAGATGCGCAGCGTTGTCATTGAAGTTTCTGCAGAAATCATCAAAGCAAAACCCCAAAAAGCGGGAAATGGTCTACCTCAGCTAATGCCAGTTTTAGACAACACCCAGCCAAGACAAATCGTCGCAGAGGTAAAAAGTCACATTTCAGTTTTAATCGTATCTTGCAAAATTAATCACATCAGTTCAGTTATTTATATTTTATCGTTTTACATCCATCAAGTTCGGTTAATTGTACTAGGATTGTATGTGATAGACAAGCACAAAGTGGTAACTTTTTGAAGTACTGTAACTAGAGTCTCAGGTTCTCCAATGTCATACAGCGCTGATGTTGGAGAACATGCAAACAAGAAAACTATTAGACATCCAGTGTAAAGTCTGACTTTTATGGAAGAGCTGCAAGAAGAAAACCATTGTGCAAAGACAGAAGAATAATATGCAAAACACGTGTTATGTTATGCGACAAACGTGAAAAAGCTGAGTGCTTTTTCATACCAGGTTGTGGAAGCTGACATTTTTATTTTGTTAGTGACATCTTGTTTTTGGTTTATTGTTGCAGGTAAACTTTGTAAAGGAGGGATGCAAACATAAAAAGATTTGTTTCAGCAATTTAAAAATGGACAACAGTCTGCACTACAAACCAATCAGCAAGGATGAATTCACCCCGTTAAACAAAAGGTTCATATAAAAATGTATTGTTAAATGGTAATTGTTAGTAAATCCAAATAGAATTTAAGAGAAGGCTGTGAGCTTGAGTTTATTTACTGCAGTAAAAGAAAATACTTATTTTCTTTTAGTTACTGTAAGTAAATCTGTTTTGTCTACATTGGATAAGATCTTGAGCTGCTAAATGTGAATTCATGTTAGAAATGTTGTTTCCGCAAAGCTGATTCTTAGGTTTGTGTATCTCTACAGTGCACTTAATATCCCAGAGTTTAGGCTGACTTACGAGACGAAAGCCTTGGCTGTGAAGGTGACTGTGACCAATAGCAATGGTGACGATGCCTTCGAAGCAAAGCTTGTGGGGAAATTCCCAGAAATCCTGTCGTATTCTGGAGTTCGATCTGTGAGTACGAGTCCAGAGTCAGAACTTTACAACACAGTGGCACAGGCATGACAAGCAGTAGGACCCTTTCGAGTGTGATGTCAGTATATGTGGTCACGTTTTCACATAATGCCTTGAATTTTCAATAGGGGTAGAAGACGTGTGATCTACATGTATGCGTAGTAAATCAAATTTTAAACGCTCCTTCAAACTGTTGTGTATCTGCTTTTTGTGTCAATGCCATGGAAAGACATGAAAATAATGAACAATCATGCTCCAGCATCACTTTGGTGTCTTTTTACTCTATGGCATGCAGAACTTGATCACAAGGTATGTTTAAAAATGTGGTCAATTTCACAGCCATCATAGCCAGTGTATGTCACTCATGTGTACCACTGATTGTCAACGCAACTGCAATTCAACTGCTGCACCATTGACGCAAAACTTTTAGCAATTAATCTCACTGCATGTTATGCAGATTCTCTGTGTGGTGTGAAGATTTTACTCACCTCGGCATATCTGTTGCTTGAAACTAAAAGTGAAACAAATGACCCTACCCACCATTTTGATAAATTTGACTAACATTTTTCTAACCACTTGGGGGATTCTCATAGAACAAAGACAATGTACCCCTGTCCTGATGCAGCACAACACTGCTTGACCTAAAACATGATAATCAAAGTCATGAGCTAACTTTCTATTCTGCAAAATTCATTTCACGTGTTTAGACGTGTGTAATGCAGTTTCCTCCAAGCCAGCATGGATGGAAAATATGTAAAACGAGTTGATGCAGGAGCCTTATTTAAGCATTTAAGACAAAGGTCAGAGACTATGTAATGTGAAGGGGATGTAGTGTTTTGAGATCTCCAACTTTACAGTGAAACGGAACTATTTTTATCTTGGGAATTTTAATTTAATAGAATTTGCTTGGTCGAAACCTGCTTGGATGTGAGTGTTGATTAAAAATAGCCTTTTCTCCCCCTTCTTTTTTAGCCAAACAATCAGATTCTCTGTACTGCCAACCATAATGGATCTGAAGCAGAGTGTGAGCTGGGAAACCCATTTAAGAGCAACTCAAAGGTAAACATATGAACTTTTAAGAGTTACTTGACAATTTAGAGCTACTTTAAGGTGAGATGTGTTTTTCTTTTTGTTTGTTTTTTTACACAAGGTCATGTTTCACATCATTCTGAGTACTGCGCACAATGCTGTGAAACTCGACACCACTGAGTTTGAGATTGACCTGCATCTCCAAACGTAAGTGATCTGTTCATTTCAATAGATGAACTTTTAAGTATTGCAGTGATAAACTGTATGATGTTACCTGGAAAACGGGATGTTATAGATGACTATTCGTGCCACTTTAATATTCAGAAATGGAATAAAAAGTTTTTCCTTTTGAATAGCTTCTTACATTTGTATTACTTTTTATTTAGCTTTTAAATATCTCACAAATAGTAAAAAAAAGGGTTTACTCAGTAGTAGCTTTCTTACTGAAAATATGGTATGTTCATGTTTAAGCTTCTAGTTCTAGTTGAGCTGAAAACGGACTGATTTCTTTGTAAATCTCTATAATTAACTATTTATGTTTTTGTTTTTAACTGTACTTTTTAACCAAACATATTGTTACTTATAGCTGTCTTTTGATAAAATTGTATTCTTCTTGTTTAGGACAAGTTCTCAAACTATTTCTGCTGTGAAAATAAAGAGCAAAGTGATAACTGAAGTCCCTTTGATATTGAGTGGGTAGGTACAGTGATGCAGATTATAAATAA
>CAEGAF010186984.1:0-45749 GCA_903067075.1 Micropoecilia bifurca | reverse complement strand
AAGGGGCCCGGTGATTGGTCAGGGGGCCCGGAAATTTGCCCCGCCCCCCGGCCCGGCGCCGACTTGTTCCGCCACTGAATAAATTATTGTTATATTTTTTACGACAAATACAAATCTGAAATGTGTGACTTGCACTGGTATTTAACCCTCCTGATTACAGAATTACAACTCCTGGACAAATGCTGTAAACATAAATATTCAGGTATTGTCACATCTTCTCAAACAGATTTTGGTTTGGGCTTTGACTGGGCCATTGTACCATATGAGTATCCTTTGATCTAAACCATGCCACTGCAGGTTTAACTTTATGTTCTGGACTTGTCTTGTGGAACAGTAAACATCTGCAAGGTATAAAATATTTTAAGTTTTATACATTACAAAACTTTGCTTCAAAGTTCTCTAAAACTTGGCAGCACTATATTTTATTTAAGGGTATCGGAGAAAAGAAGGCTGAGTGCATTTATATATGTATTCAACACTTTATAGATTTTTATTTGTAAATGACTGTATTGTTTTCATTCTGCTTTTCAATTCTGGATTACTTCATGTTGGTCCATCACATAAAATGTCAAGAAAATGTATGGAGGGCTGCGGTTGTAAAGTGGGAAAATGTAAAAAAATGTCAAGAAATGGAAATATTGCAGGCACAGTATATGAAACCTTTACATGTAAGAAAATAACAGTGCAGACAGAAGTGCAGTAAAGAGAAATGCAAGCTTCCTGGAGTGACAACTGATATTTGACGAAGAGTAGGAAAAGATATAGTTAGCCATAGAACGGGGGAAAGGTGATGGGGAAGGATAAGAAGGGTTGATGGAAAATGCTTGAGTGGCTTTTCAAAGTGATATGCATGCAAGTGCATCCAAGGCACAAGAACACATCAAGTACAAGGCGCAGAAAGGAGGAAAAAATGAAAATCAGACATAAAATGACACAATAATTCAAATGCTAAAAGGGATGGAAGTATATCAAGGAGGCAGATGAAAAGCCTAGAAGCGTAAAAAAGGTGGCGGGTGGTGAAGAAAAAAAGAAGAAAAAAACCAAACACATCTCATCTGTCATCACCTTCACCTCAGACCCCTTTTTATTTTCTTTCTTCGCCCTCCTTCTCTGCACCTCCGCATCTTTGAACAGCATGTTTGCTTCTCAGATCTCTTCCTCTCTTTTTCTGTCTTTCATCTATCTTCCTCTTTTTTTCCCCCTCCACTGTCACCTCACTCTACCTCCCCTTATTGAACGCTTTCTCCGCCTTAGCACCTTTGCTCGCTCGCGCTCAGACAGAAGAGGAGGAGGAGCAGGACGGATGAAGGGAGGAACACGTGAAAACGACGGAGATGGAGGAATCGACATGTTCTTACCATGGTGGTGAGGATGTACTTATAAAATGCTGATGTCATTCCCAGCTCTGACGCCTGTAGGACAAAGAGAGAGAGCAAGATGAAAAAATAAAGAGGCAGCAGGTGAGATATGAATGTGGAGAGAGAGAATAGGAAATGACAGAGGAAGACGGATGGCGAGCGAAAGGAGGAAAAAGAGGACACTTAATGGGGAAGGCAGAGAACAAGGACAAAGTAGGAGAGAATGTGACAAAGGGAGACGAGGAAGCATACGTTAATCACAGTTTTACATCATCGGCCTAACACTAGTACATTTTTGCTGAGGGCGGACAGGCACTCCGGGAGAAAGCATCCCATTCAAACCGTGACTCACTGCGCTGGCTATCGGCATCAGAATGAATCAGAGCAAAGCCGGGTTAACATCTGCACCGCATCCCAGCAAGAGTATATATATATATATATATATATTATATTTATATACATATATATTTTATATATATTTATTTTTTGTCCAAAACCTTCAGAGGAGTGTAGCAAATTGACATGTGATGCCACAGGGCAGAAAAAAAAGAATCTAAACTTGATGTTAATCCCATTCAAACACACGTGTGACTGAAGACCTTTGAAGTATTTCTTTCACAAATTGAGAGCGATGAACTGTTTATCAGCGTAAATTGAAACATTTTTAACTACGTTACAGAAATAAACACCGAATGAGTCGAGCCGCTCGCCACAAAGGCAACTTTTAATCCAAACGTGTGGGTGGTTCTGAGGAGTGTATTGATGTTTTGGTAGACCTGACCTTCTTGAGGATGAGATAAGAGACCGAAGCGTTGGCGTCAATGATGATGGTGGCTACTTTGTCGTCACGGATCTCCTTCAGGAGGGGCGTGGGGTCCAGGTTGTCGTCCAGCATCCTGACGGACAGCGTCTCCCGTGAGATGAGAAAGCGACGGACAAGTTCCTCCAACCTCAGCAGGCCTGAGAGAAGCGCAGAGCAAAGACGAGTCACGAATTTAAGGAGCGCTGTGTCCTTCTACGATACTTGGAAACATACTTTTAGCTGAATGTAGGAAAGCAAATCATAACCTTATATGGTCTGTGGAGGACATATTTATTACAAACAATCCTCACTGGGACTTATTTTCTCATTGCCTTTAGTAAAACCATTGCTCTTGTTTAGAGCCTCTAATAGAAGGAGGTCTTAAAACCTACATTACATAAAGCCCATTGCAGAAATAAGGTCATCTGCCACAAAACAAGTGATTATTAGTGATTTTGTCTTAATGCCATTATTTTCCACTGGTAATCCCTCATATAAAAAATAAAAAAGTTAATTTTTCCAACTAAATCTGTGACACCAGATGACTCTCACAGCTTAAGCAACATATATTTACACCTAAACATATTCACTGCTTTTTGTGTCTTCTATCACACTTCCTGATGACATATGGGCAGAAATTACATATACAGAGCATACTGTGAGGTTTTAATGAGTCTTTTTTTTCCTGTTATAGCAAAACACTCCTGCTCTAAGTAGTTATATGTCAGATAATATGATTTGATGCTTTTTTTAATTACGTCTTGGAAACAAAATGTAATAAATCAGAACTAATTTGTTATTCTCAGGATAGTACAGCTTCTTTTTTATCTTTATATTATCTGGTTAAAAAATCATTTCATCCTCTGGTATATTTTACATTTATATGTCCATGCAACACATAAAAACTAGTTTGACTGTGGCTACAAAAGAAGCATCAGAAAAGTGTCCTTTAAAAGAGCCTGAAGTGTGAATGAAAAACAGGAGGCAGTGGTTTCAGCTGTAGTGTATGTATTAAGTGATTGTACAAAATAAAAACAAGACAATAACAGCAGCAAAAACAAAAGTAGTTCGGTCAAAGCAGACTCATTTCAAAGTCCATTATTCATTGTCTCAGCATCCGTACATCTAGATAAAGATTCTGGTCCATCAAAAAAAGACCTAAAAAAAAAATAAAAAAAAACACATTAAGAATTTAATCCAAAGCAAAATAATAATTATTTTCTTTGTATAGATGCTATAAAGACTTTTGTTTATTTTATATAAAACAACATATACATAAGCGAATTTGTATACTGTTTTATGCAAATTAAATGCAATTATTACATTTCCTATATTTTTAAACTTGATTCAACATTTAAATAATCATGTTAATCAGCCATAATTTAAGCAGTCAAACAAAAATGTCATTCAGAATTCAAGTCAATTTACAGTGTAATTTCAAATATATCATCAATTATCAAAAATAAAATAATTCACAATTAATTCTTTCAAAATATTCGAGCAGAGGGAGAGAAAATATAAAGATACTCTGCAATATAAACGTAGGTGTAACTACATTCTTACTAAACTTTATAGCCAGTTTAGCATCAATACAAAAAGAGACAAAAAAAAACGCACAAAATACAACTGATGCTCCAAACAACAAATGAGTGCATAGATGCGGCATTCGTCCATAATTCGGCTTCCATTAGATATCCAAAAATGACTATTTTACCTTTTCAACGGAGTGAGGATTACTTAGCTTCAATGAACATGTGGACATTAATGGCAAAATCCCAATGGAGTTCTGAATTAGCAGCACCGGAAATTGTGGTAAAGCAACGCATCATTGAGCAATTAACCGGTAGTTCTAGACATGAAGCAGTGATGATGGCAGACTCCCCATGTTGTCAAGTTTGAAGATTTAAAGAAATGCATCAATTTGAACAGCACAGGCTGCAGCCAGAAAGGAGTCAAAGGAGGTAAAGCTGTGAGCTTTAAAGAAGTTGCAGAGTTTGGGGCAACTCAGGAAATATAATAAATAGAAAGTCAAAAATAAAACGTAGGTTACATCAGCATTTCATATTTGGTCCATATTTGGCATTGTTGCTTGTTCAAAGGTTTTATAGTTGCTGATAGAAACCTAAAAGCACTATTTTAGTCAAAGCAGTACCAACTGCTTTGGCAAACTATTATGCTTTAAGTCAAACTTTAAATGATATTGATGTCTCTAGCAATGCTGCATAGTTGCAACTTTCTCAGAGGCATTTATCTAATTATTTGAGTGTCTTTGGGCCTGCATGCAGCCTAATCCTGGTAGGATTACAGAAAATACAGAACACAACATCAGACAATTACCCTGCCAATCATGACCACAAATAACCACCTGACTACCACAGTAAACATAGCTGCGACCTTTTATGTGAATACAACAATTATGCAAAATAAAGTTGGACAGACATAGGAGCGCTGAATGACAAACTTCTCCAGACAATTTTCCCACTTCACGCAAATTCCTCTTCAAACTAAGTAGAACCAATAGCAGTCAAGTCTCACTTGACATCATGTAAGCCATTACTAGAAAGTCTGCTTTGGTGCTTCCTGATTGTAATTTCATAGTAAAGCACCCCCAGCTATGTAAATAAGTGGTGAGCGAGGTATCTGGGGGACAGGAAAGGGGGAGGAGAGAGAGTTAGAGACGAATGAGAGGAGGAGAGGAAAGGTAGTACTCCGAGCCCCGTAGGTGGAGAAAGCCTCTGTAAGCAGTGGGGTAATCACTGAACCAGGCCAAAACTTTAATTAGTTCTTGGAAGGAGGGGGGAAGAAAAAAAGGGAAAAAATCAATGCAGTTTACAGCTTCCTCTCGCTCCTCTTTGCTCTTCCTATTTCACCAATTTCCAACTCACACACATAAGCCCTAACCTCTCCATCTCTCTCGTCTGAGCCCTTTGCTCCAGTTACCTCTCTCGGCCTTGATTCATCTGCCTCTTATGCTGCCACCGTCTCCTTCTTGTGCTCGGTCACCGTCCTTAACCCTCATCCATCTCATGAAAACTGCATAATGGAATTAGGCTCCGATAGCAGCTTCTGACTCATGCATAGTGAGAGAAGGATACATCGGAAATGACCCAAAATCTGCGATTCTCGCACATTAAGCAGAATATCTCGCTCAGGGAGGAGACATTAGATGAATACCATTAAGATGGAGTAAGAGAAAAAAGAAAAGAAAATGGGGATCCGCTTTCTTAAATTACCCTTTTTGTGTGTGTGCATGTGTGATGTTCAGTTGAAGGAAAAAAAAGAAAGTGTGTCTTTGCATTTTGCTCACCTCAACTGAATCAATGTGAGTATGTCTGTTCCACTTTGAAAAGCCTTCTCTACACCGGAGTAAACAAGATGAATTAAACAAGGGGTAAACACTGTATGATGTCGAACCTGTGCAGCACCACAGTACAGCTGCACACATATATTAAATTCAAGTGCATCAATGTTTAATCCCTCGTGTGCAAACATACAGAACAAGCAAACCTGAACTCAACGTGCACATGTTCAGATAAGGTAAAGCAGGAACTGGGCAAAAAAAAAATGTATAAAAACACACATATAGCATGCCACACACACACACACACACACACCCACATGGTTGTTCAGAGTGTGGAACAAGCCTGTTGAGTGGCAGTTAGCACCTATTCGGCAGCCATGGCAACCGGCTCCACCGCGATAGATAGCGCAGCCAAGTGGGTCAGAGTCTGTGAGTGCGATAACCTTGTAAAGATCACCTTCGAGGCAAAATGCACGACACAAACGCACTCCACGCTTTCTCAGCGGGTACATTTTTTTTTCTTCTTCTTCTTTCAGACAGCTGGATCTTTGTTCACCCAGATGGGTGAGTGTCCCAGCTACCGTTTGCCTGCAATTTTTCAGGAAAGGAAGAGACCGCTGAAAAACAGAGCTCTTATCTGGCCACTCAGCTGATGATCAAAACTGAAAAGGACGTCTGATGCTGTTTCAAAGCTCCTTCGATTCAATGAAGTCCAGTTGGTATTCAGCTTACTTTCAGGTCGCTGCGGGGGGGCCGCTAACTGCCGAGGAGATAATGAAAGCTTCGCGACGACCGAATCAATTTTTCTTAATGTCACAGCGTTTTTTGTTTGCCAAAATCTTTTCAGTCTGTTCTGGGTCGCCTTATTGTTTGTCGTTTTACTTTGAATTCTTCTTCGCTGGTGTGATGAGTTGACAGCTACACAACAACTAAAACCCACCTCATTTTCACTCAGAAGAAGGAAGAAAAAAACTGGCAATTAGTCAGCGGACGAATCGGATTTTTGCCTGGTCCAAGAACCGGTGGTTTTGTTGTGTCACGTAGTCACAAAGCTGTTTGTATACTAAAGCCTCCATCCGACTAAGCCTTTTATTCCTGTGACTTTCAGCGGGGGACTGCAACATAAATCAATAATGCACTCTTTCAAAATGAAAATAAAAACAGGCAGTGACCAAGCTCCGAGTCCCCCGTGATGCTAAAGCTCTCTGAGTGCCCGGCCAGTCAAATCAAACGTCCGCTAAGTTCCTCCACTACTGGGAAGCTTTTCAAACATGAATATTTATCAAACTGGTTCGCCCTTAAAACCCTCCGAGGTTCAGCACGAGTAATAAATAGAAAGGCTGCATCATGAGCTGCCTTCTGAACTCTGACAACAGGCACAGCTTCATGACCGGGCTGCCAAAATGAGCCGAGGTGTAAAGTGATAAATCTGATTTATTGGCGTCACTGTGATTGAGAACCACGGCTTTCTAAATGTGCATTTTTTTAATACGCTGTTTAAAATATTGCATTTATTTACATTTAAATCCAACCACTGTTATTGAGTGAAAACAAACCTTGCACAGAAGGTCAGGCGGGATTATTAACATTACTTCTGTTTGCTAAAATGAGAGAATATTTTAAGAAACTAATTTATTGCTTTACGCAAATTTTGATCTTATAATAGGCTTACTCTGCAATTTAGGAGAATTCATCAGATGATGATATCACGGCTTTGCAAGCTTGAGATAGTTTAATTCACAACATGTGAGTTAGCTGGAGGTACAAGGCATCAGTCCATGACACAGGTTCAATTCCCGGTTCTGGGACATTTACTGCTTGTCCTCCTCTTCTTTCCCTTCCCTACTGATGACTAAATGCCAATAATACAAAAAAAAAAACATTAAAACAAAGTCTGGTTTTATGACTCGGAAGAGAGCGTCATTATTCACAGCACAACTACTGACATTCCTTCAAAGTAACATAAAAAGATGGATTGCAGTTTGCAAATGCACACAGGAACAAGGATCTGATGAAACTATAATTGATCATCAATGCAATTGGAGAAAAATGTGGGATCCTTGTACCCTAAGAACATCAGCATGTCTATGTGGTACGGCAGTGGCTGAATCATACTGTGTGGGTGCTTTGCTACGGGGGGAACAGAACATTTCACCAAACAGATGACAGCATGGGGGAAGGACATTAAGTGCAAATATATGAACAACATCTCAAGACTTCAGCTGGGAAGTTAAAGCTAAGGCCCAAATGTGGTTTACAAATAAACAATGACCCTGAGCATAACTTAAAATTAACAACAAGGTAGCTAAAGGCCCAAAAAGACGTGGGTTCCAGTCACAAGTCAAATTGAAAAAGAATGCGGGAGCAAGATGGCCGACAAACTGGACTCCAGTTACACCAGAATAAATGCTGAGAAGCTATAGAATGAAAGCTATGCAATTGAAAAGACAAAATATTAAAGACAGAGACGTAAACATCTGGCCTCAAGATGATACACCACTATTTTATACAAACTCATTAAACCACCCTAGCTATGTGTTTTTAGTAGAACTCAGATGGAACTTTCTTACATTCTTATCTTCCTATTTTTGTGCAAAAGTCCCTGGATTGTTGCCACAAGAAGTAACTGTGGATAACCTAAAGAAAGATCAACAAGTTGCAAAGGTTGCATCAATTCATATCTTTTACACACAATCTCATCACAGCACATGTTAGATGGCATTTCATTCACCTTAGTTACTCTTCTTTTCTGGAAATGAGTGTCCAGCTGCAAACAACCATATCCGGCCAAACGGGGAATCGGCCAACTCTACTGGAGTCACTTTGCTCACAAAAAGGTAAACAAGGCAAAGCCGCTCTCTAGGACTCAACCGATGCACTCACACCCATTTAAATATGAACACAGCTGTGCAGTCAAAGTCACATAATACAATTTAGTAGAACAAGAGGTGGTGTGTAACTCACATTCAGCCTTGGCGCAGACCAAGCTGGCAGACGGGTAGCTGAACGAGCGCAAGATGGAGCCTATGGCCAGGCTCAGATCCTCGTTGCTGGGGTACAGAGTAACCGAGGCAAAGCGCAGGTAAGGCAGGCGGGGAGTTTCCTCTGGACCAATTTTTACATGAGGGATCTGGAGGAAGAATAATATTGACAGGGAATGATAACGCATAAGAAAGGCCGGGGGGAAGTGATTTATGATTTATTCTGCAGAAACATGCAAGGTAAGGAAAAATATATAGAAAGAAGAAAAAGGTTTGAAGAAAAAACACAGTTGGAGGAAACGGAGGATAACGGAAGAATAATTTATTTTTTTTAAAAAAGAGAGAAACTGAACATGAAGATGCAGTTAGGCCAATACCTACAACTAGGACTGAAAAAAAGACTTATATTGTACATATTTGTGCAGGTGACACACCTCTTTCTCTCCACATATGTGACTGACAGTGGAGCCGGAGGCGGGGCTGGAGGCTGGACCGATCACAGAGACGACGCCTTTGGGTAGAATCTGGCACACTGAACAGGAAAAAAAGGGAATAAATTTGGATTTACAAGAACACATCTTGGCTCTGTGTTTTTTAGGACGTCTGCACTGAGCTATCATCCAGCAGCAGCTGAAAAGTGTGAGCATGTCAGTTTCAGATTAATCATTTATTCTACTGAAGCAGCAAAAGATGTTTCAGTCTAATCGGGTTAAATTTATTAGAAATATTCCAAGGGCAAGAAGAGGATAACCAATCAGTTGCAGGGCATTAATGTGAAGACAGTAATTTTTATTGCTTTAATCATTTTTTAATCTTACTCTTGTTGCTGATTTACATTGTAAAGTGGGCATTACTGTGAGATTACAGATACTGAAACTGTTGCAGATTAAAATCCATAGCAGACTCACATGTCAAAAGTGTAAAGATACATCCACTAACTCCCTCCATGAACAAAATAATGTTATAAAACATAAAATAAAATGAAAAAACAAAGGAGGAAAATTTAAAACTTCTTTAAAATTAAACATAATTTCTATTCATCAAATTTACCAAGAGAAACTGTCTGAGTGACGCTTTGTAACTATCAATCAATCAATCAATCAAATTTTATTTGTATAGCACATTTCAGCAGCAAGGCATTTCAAGGTGCTTTACATTATAAAAATAAAAACAAAAACAGTATGTGACTTTAAATCATTTCTAGAAGCATTGCACTGAGAAGTACATTGTATAAAAAGTTCAGTAGGTAAACAGTTCCACCAGGTGTTTACTAATTGCTGCTGCCGCTAGTCTGGAGGAGCTAAGAGTGGCTGATATGGAGCAGCATGTTTTTTTAATGACTAGCCACATGAACAAGCTTATTCACATGTGATTTTCATTACATTTCTCATTTCTCAGCAATGAGTTTATGACAGAATGGAACATTACAAAGAGGTTTGGAGGTTATTTCGGATGATGATGATGGTCTGTATTTCACAGAAATAAGTTTGATGACGGTCTAAAACTAGGAGAAGATGAGGCACTGGGGGGCAGGACCTGCGGAAAGACAATGAAACCTAAAGTGCTGGTGGCCGTCATTCACTTACTGCTCTTTGACTCAGGAGGGAGGAAAAACATGAGCTGCAAATACTGGGATTTATTGATGATGAGCTTAATGCTCCTTTGATTGATTTTCCTGTTTTTCAGTTTGTATGTCTCACCACCAGATTAAATTATTAAACATCACCTAAAGCAAACTGATACAGAGATACTAGACTAGAAAATCAGAGCTGGGATTTGTTCCAGAGAGATTTAAGACACTTTTGGTTTTACTTCTATAACCGAGAAAGAGTTTTGACTTAATCTGAATCACAGCTTAGTGAAATAACTTACAAAGCTACATGACTTTTCAGTAACTTTACGGATAAGATGCACTGACTTGCAGAAATATTCACATTCTTTGAAGTTTTTATAGTTTTAGTCATTACTACAAACTATAACACATTTCATTTGGATTTTAAAGCATAGAACAACATTAAGGAGGGCATATTAGTGAAGAAAAGCAAAACGGAACCTGGTTTTCACAATTACCTGTAACAAAACGTAAATTGTAGTGTGAGTTTGCAGTCAACATCCTCAGTAAATGTTTAATAACTTTTTCTGCACTTACATCATCCGACTTACATTATACATAAAAAGCGGCGTTTGTTATCATTTCTGCTTGCAATACAGCTCAAGCCTCATCAGATTGGACAAAGAGGAAACTTCAGCATTCATTTTTGAGTCTCACTACAAGACTAAGGCCTGGACTTTGACTTTCACATCAATCTGCTTTGATAATTATTGCTTTTATGTGATACATGATATTTCATCCTCTGAATTGATGATGTTTTGGAAGCATCAAGGACTCTAAAAATAATTAAAACACAAAACAATGCATGTCTAATCAGGCCACCTTTTAGTGTGTCCAGTTTTACTGATGAGATCTTCACTGTTCACACCAGATAATTACCCACAGAGGAGTCGGGTCACTTAACTGTCTGATTCGGCTATTCAAGAAGCTGCTTTTTTTTCCAGTTGTTATTGCAGCTCATCCCAATTAGTCCTCAGTATCAGCAACTGTGAGTGTCAATGTGTACATGTGAGTATCTACTAAGTGCTTGTGAGTGCACAGGCTCCCTTTGTGGACATGCACGTGCGTATCTGCAGAAAGAGGAGCGTGTGTGTGCGTGTGTGTGTGTGTGGATGTGTGTTGCAGTCATCTGTAGCTGAAAGATGATGAGCTCCCTGATCCAGAGACTAGAAAATGCTGTGAGCAAATCAGCCTTTCAGAGTTTCTTCCTGCTCGTTGGTCAAGGACACACAGAGACGCACATGGCCGTATCTTAAGCAGGGCACATTATGAGCTGAACCCTTCTAAACATTGCTCTAGCAGCTCGAAGCGGGGTCGGCGACCTATCAGAAAAGGAGCAGAGAGGCAATGGTTCAGTTCTGCAGTATTTCCACAGCCTCTGCTGATTCTAAAGTTTCTGCTCAGTGAGTTTTCATGAAGTGTTACGGTCCTGTTTTATGTTACTGCTGTTTTACCGTTTGATGATGGGTTTATTATTACGGCCTGCATGGTACAGACATCCAGCTGTTACTGGAGGGCACAGGTCTCCTGATTTTAATGAGGTAGTCTTAGTGGCCCATTACTGGTCTCCAGTGACATGTAAACTAATAAGCAAAAGCCCCTTCTGGCCTCAAATCCCACAAAAGTGGTTGTGTTTTCTGCACATAAAAGGGTTGTTTTTCACACACACACACACACACAAAAATTCTAATTATTCTTTTAAAGAGTTTAATCTTTTGGAAAGAAATGGTGCTATTTAACATACTTTTCTTTTGTCTGCAAGTCACTGGTATTATTAAATATAAATACGAGTTATATAACACACTGTATCCGTACTGGTCATTTTCTTTGTGCTAATGAGACGCTGTGCTATAAAGACTCGAATGTTTTCCTCTGCATTTTATAATTCCGTTATAAGTCTGAGGATGAAAGTTGATCTGGAAGTAGTTTTTGAAGGGAATCGTTTCCACTCACTGGTGTCGGTGGTGTCATACTGGGAGTCTTTTTGCAGCTCGTATATGTCCACCTCCACTCGGGCTTGCACTGAACCCTCTATCACGCTGTTGATGTTCTCCCTGGCCAGGGCCAGCGCCAGCCGCTCCCCGCGCCCACACACAGACTGGTCATCCAGAATGGCAGCTAGAGAATTAGAGAGAGAAAGACAGAAAGAAATGGAGAGTCAGGGACACCAGGGAAAGAAACATGGAGAGCAACGATAAAGGGAATGTCAGGACAGAAACAAACAAATGAATCATAACAAGGAATAGAATATTTTCACAGCATAACAAGGTTGCTCCTTAATAGATCCCCACTTCCAGCCGCTAAAGGACTAGAGGGATTTTTGTATGCTGCTTTTAAGACATGAAAAGAAATCCAAAGAAAAAGAAACAACCTCATTTACTGCCTTCCAAATAGTATTTTCTGAGGACACTTTATTCAGTGTCTTGAAAAGCATTTAATCTTTCAAGATTTTGCCGTTGCAGCAACGAATTACACCACAGTCTCAGGGTACATAGACTGAAACAAAGCAGAGACAAATGTTGAGTTTAAACAAATAAAGCTCTAAAAAAAATGTGGTGTATATTTGCATTCAGCCTTCTTTACTCTGACACCCGAAAATCTAGTGCAGCCAACTGTTTTCACAATCACATCATTTGTAATCAGAAGTAAACTGCATGATTTCAGAAAAACATGGGAACCTCTTTGTTGTATTTTGCCTAAAGCCATGTAGTGGAGATAAATGTCCTCTGATTAGATGATTGGCCTGCATTTAAAATGCTTTTTGTTCCAGAAAATTAGTAATGGACCTCTTCTTCTGCATGTGGTGAGAAATGAGAGGACAGCATCATTCTGCCGGGAAGGTTTTATTTTTAAGCTAAGAGTTGAAGGGAGATGGAGAAGGGAGTAACAATAAGGTGATAAAGCATTTTGATGAAAAAAAAAAAGCATTTTGAATAGAAGAATAAATCAAGCAAACTATTGGCCTATCCTGGAAGAACAACCTGTCAGCTGTTCAAAAACTTTGAACAGCTAAGACGTTCATTTTCCAGCAGGATGGCCACCCTAAACATCCAGCAGTGGATTATGTTAAAGCACATTCATGTTTTAGAATGGCCTAGTCAAAGTCCAGACCCAAATCAAAATGAGCATATGTGGCAAGACTTGAAATTGTATATTTAAAAATGTTTTCCATCTAATCTGACTGAGCTTCAGTTGTTTTGCAAAGATTTATGGGCAAGAATGTGTGTGAAACCTTCAGAAAATGATTCCTGGCTGTAGTTGGTGGGTCTATAAAATATTAACAGTGGGGAATAGAATACAATCATATACTCTTGAAATTTTTATTCATGAAAGGTTGAAGTTTGCCACATGTGCTTATGTTTTACAAACTGAATATTAGTATTCAGATCCTCACCTTTGTGCTTTTGATAATATTTTATGATGTGTTGCATGTTTAGTTGTTTCCTGTTTTGCGGTGAAGTGAAACTACATTGTGTGTAGCATCAGAGCAGACTATTCTCTGCTTCCTTTACTTCCTTGTTACTGGTCTCTGCAGCCGTTGTCCTACTTGAGGTGTGTAACTCTTACGGCTTCATTGATCTCCATTAAGTCCTTCGAACGTTGGTCACTTTCTGTTTACGCATGGGCATCATTCAGTCAGGCCCCGGGGACGGGGGGCGGGGGGGAGAAGCAAAAACGTGTGAGCAATATTTGCCATTCACACAGGATTAGACAGTAAAGCCAGCTTCACACCAGCAGCATGGTGTGTGGGTTGTCTGTGCGTAATGTCATGATTTTCATTTTGGCTCCTCTGTTCAGAGATTACAGGACAAACCGCAGCAGCATGTCGGCGTACAACACTCCTTAGGTTTGTTTAGTCATTGCCAGATTTTCGTGATTCTCTTTCATTCCTTCTGTGCTTTGCTCACCCAGTGGTTTGATCATTGTTCATGAAGAATCCCTTGGTTTTCTCAGCCTTGCTCATTAGTTTCACACACTTCAGGCATGTAACACAACAGACTAATTGCCATGTTTCTTTTATTTTACCTGAACAATGAAATGAGTTGTTTTCAGAGCTAGTTTGCTTTAGCTAAAGGCGCTGTCCTGCCTGTCAACGCAGCTGCAGATGAGGATCCCCAACGCAAAAACTCTGAAAGCCTTTTTTTAGAACCACTTCTATAATAAAAGCACTTCACATTTCCAAAGAAAATTGCATCAGCCTGATAAATATGCTGCAATTTTCAGACAAAATGAACAGCAGTAGTGTAAATTCTGCTGAATAATCAGACAAAAAGCATTTCCAACATTGTGAAGCAGTTTCTCTTGTTTGATTTGCTCAGACACAGTGGAAAACATTTAGGTGCTAATTTTTATAGGAGAATTATGAAGCCAGAACATTAACACAGAACTGCTATTTATCTATTTAATGATGTAATCTTTCAGACTGCTCCAAGCAGCTGTTCATGAGCCAAATTAGCCTACTTCCACTGTGCATGACTGTCCATTAATGTGTGAGCTGCAGTTCAAATTAGTGCAGTGTTCAGACCAAAGTTATGAGTCTGACCTTGTCGGGTTTCTACTGCAAAATCTTACACCAGAATACTTGCTTAAACATGAAATGAGCACATTCAGCTGAATGGAAAGAGGAGACATTTGCAACTTTGATAACTAGAGATGTACTAATCAGAGATTAGTTTGACTAATGTCTGATTTTGTTAAGCACTACTGATTTTGGATGGCCTTTTTTTGAAAATAAGATAATTTTATTACAGTCAACTCCATGTTACAGAGCTGTTTCTTTCTGGATCATTGACTTTCTAAAAATTTAAGAAGACATTTACTACTACTATCTCAACCTTAATGTCTGAAAAGACAGCTTCAGTCTGGTGCTGGATTGTAAAATCAATTATTGCAACTCTAAATTAACTTAAAAGAGCCTCATTTTCCAAATCAGTCAATAATTATTTAGAATGGAGATGAGGTCACATGATATGTGAGAGAGTAGTAAGAGTTACACCGCTCTGCAGAAAAACATGCTTCAATATTACTGCTAAGCACCCCTGTCATTTTCAGCTGCTTTAACATCTAATATTAGCAGATGCTAATGTAAGATTAGCAATAGCTTAGCTAATGCTATTGTACAATTAGCTCAATTGGTGCTGTCAGACTACTAATTGTAAGCTTCAAGATTCAAGATTTTCTGTAGAGGTCGAGCTTAACTGAGATTTCTGAGACCAGGAAACATTTCTGGATTCATGACACTAAATTAAACTCTAAAAGAACAAAATTAAGCAAAATTGCTTCATAGCTTCTTGTTATTTGTGGAAACATTTTCCTTTGTTTAAAAGTAGCAGATTAAACATAAGGTGACATGTACACTTGAAAAATGCTGCTCCCTTTTTAAATAGCTTCTTTTGGGCTTTTGTTTAAAACACCACTAATATGTAAAATAGTTAGAGTCTTATTCCCTCAGTAAAACCTTCCACACTTAGGGAAATTGTTTTTTCAGCTAAAACCTTTAGAGCTTGGGTAACATTTTTACAGATTTCAATGGGTTAATCAATGGAGTGATTCCAGAGTCAAATCTCACTATTTTGGTCATCAGAAAACATTTGGTCCATTTGTGGTCAGAATAATCTTTTTGCATAAATGATTTGTCTGCAGCTGAACTAAGATCAAAGAGCTGATTTTCAGAAGATTTGACCAGCTAAAATATGCATCTGTGGTCTATTATAACACAACCAACCTTTACATGTATATTACCTTGCAGTTGATTTGTTCAATCTGGGCAAAGGACAGGTTGTACATATGAACATATGGTATTGGTTTTGAATGCAACTGTTTTAAAAATAATACAGTTTTTTAGGAATACCTTCTCCATTTTATAAGTTGCCAGTTTAAAGTTAGAATTTTCTTCCCCAGCCTTTTCGGTGCACTGCCATGCAGCTGTCTGAAAGAATGTTGCTACATATTTCCCAGTTTACAAGAAAAACAAATGTAGATATTTAGCTAATGGTTATTCTATGAATTTTCCAAACTCAATATTAAATTTAAAATCATAAAATATGAAAAATGAAGAAAAAAATGTAACTGTAATAACCAGTGTTTTGCTGTTTCAACAGCAGCAGCAGCAGGGAAAAAACAACTTTTGTTTCTCTTCTTTATATGAAGGCTATTTGATCCTGATTAGTTTTATTTTTATCGTGAAATCATGGTATTTCTACTAAAGAATATCGACCTGTTTGTTTAAGATCCTCGCCCACTCCAAGGCGAAACAACTGATTTGTGAATGAATGAAACAAATAGATGTAAAGTTCGTTCAGAAGCCTTTCGACCTGCGTAGCGTCTACTCACCCATGCGGACAGAGGAGAGCAGAGGGGCCTGACTGAGGGAGAGTGGTGGCATCGTGACTAGCAGGAAGGAGAGGAAGCGTATTGACAGCAGCAGTGCTGGCAGAGCCGGCATCTTCTACTGCTCCTCATGGAGAACGGTCTGCTGGCTGCCTGTACCAACACCTGTGGGATTGGAGAGCGTGTTAGTCGACACAAAGTCCCACTCTTCCTTTAAATTGTCATCATACAGCTTATCTCCACTTTGCACTGCCATATTCCGAGGTAGTGGGAGCACCTGTGCTTTCACAACAGATACAATGCACTTTCAAAGTCAGTTATGAAGATGTTTCTTGTCATATCGCACCAGCAGCCTGGTTCCCGTGCATACAGCTTGTCTAATAATAAAAGTAGAGAACACAACTGTATTCACGTCTCCTGTGGAAAGTCGGCTGTTTAGACGTGACAGGACTCAGCCTACCAGAGGATCTCCGGAGGCTTTTCAAACAAAACATCACAACACACGCACACACACACGTTCTGCGTATTCACACACATTTGTGCATATGCGACACAAACAAACATGAAAACAGATCGACATACACGATAAGCAAGTACTAGAAACAGAATAATAAGTGTAAATACAAGAGCTCTGAGGATAGATGGCTGTACAGTACACAACACTCACCCCTATCCACCAACATGGCTGCTATACCTTAACCTCGAGCCGCCAACTTCAAAACGGCACACAAACACGCAAAGAAGAGCACAAAGGGAGTTCAGAAGATCTCCAGTGGTGCTAAGCAACAGTCTCCAGGAATGACAAATCCTTGCTCTGACTGACAACATGACAAGGTTGTGTTGAAGAGTTGGAGAGAGAAAGAGACGGATGAAGAGAGAGGAAATTGAGGGAGGGGTGTTTGAGCTTCACACGGCGCTGACAGACTCTTGAAACGCTGCGTTCAGGACCTCCACTTGACCCGTGTTGTTGTAAACAGCAGTCAGCTGCTGACCCTGGTGAGAGGATGTACCTTCACTCTCAGATAAATCAAACACACAGAAAATGTGGCTTCATGCTGACCTTGTAGATCTAACTGTCCATCCTTGAGGTTGATGGCCACTTTCACTAGAAAATCCTTAATCTGTCATCTATCTAATCTTTGTTTGTCTACCCAAAAGGGGACACAACAAATATTAAGATGGTGCACTGGTAAAATGAGACGAAAATGTAACTGTGTAACTAAGGTGAAAGATGTTTTGCGATATCATTATGGGTACAACATGATGGTGAAAGTCCTCATAGAAGTCCAGACCTAAATCCATTTGAGAATCTATGGTAAAACTTGAAATATGCTGTTCAAAGACTCTCTCTCTCTCTCTCTCTTTCTATGTATACTGTGTTAGCTTGAAAGGCAGCTATTATGTATTTTTCAGGCGCATAGTGCCATATTATGGCAGTCAAGTAGCTATTTTACCTTCAGATGTTATGCAAATGCTGAAAAAAACTTGACAGGAAATCTGACATTGCAGTATAGACGTATCAGACATCTTGAAACTCTGTCTCTCCAAGAACCTCCTACACTTTCCAGCAAAGCCTTCAGTACATCAACACAACAATGCTTCTCCATGTTGTCCATTGATGTTGTTTACAATCATTCTAAGGAGTGACCTTAGAAAGCTCAGCAGACTCGCAGTTCCACCAGGTGTTTGCTAATTGCTGCTACCGCTAGTCTAGAGGAGCTGAGTGGAGGGAGTGCAGGAAAGGGATGCGCTGTGGGTCGGGGAACTCGGCTGTTTGGGGACTGAAATTCCTAGGTGAAGCTTTGAAAATATAAGCAGCGCTTTGTGAGAACAAGCGTTAAGGTACCTCCTAATGACTGCCATGGAAAGTTTCAGGATTTTGTAAACATCCAGGAATGAGTAAAAGCAACACTGAGTAGGCTCTTGATGAGGGAGTTGCATAATAACAATATGATCCTCAAAAAAGTCCAATTTGCATAATAACCCAACTTTAAATGATTTTACAAAGAAGATATGACAACAATGTCCCTTTTTAAGTAATTCTTGCAAATGATTTCAAAACACTTGAAGTTGTAATTACATCTAAATCTCTAATTGTTTTTAGCTACTTTCATTTTGTTTATCTCATTCTCAACTTTCTAAACTTTTGTATGTCACAATTGTAGAGAATGGCGGAAATATATCAATGTGCTGTTCTGTTCAGGTAAGACCAAAACTAAAACTTCTGGTTTAAATAATAATAATAATAATAAAAACCTGATAATTAATTCAAAGCATAATATATGGCCTAGTCAAATTTCTGGTCTAATTTCAACTGAGAATCTGGTGCAAACTTTGAAAAATGATGCTCACTTACAGTGAGGTTGTGGAACTTGACAGAGTCTGAACTGTTTTCAGTTTCTGGACATGAACATCAAAACCCAGATGTGTCAAAGTCATTTTCATTTGAGGCCACATGAAGACCATGAATGTCATTAAAGAGCCGGATGAACTACTTAAAATGAAATAAGTAGTTTCAACTACTTATTAGTAAACAGCTTTCTTTCAGTATATTGTTTTTATGGAAATAGTGCCAAATTACATCAACACAAAACGGTGTTAATTTGATTTGACTGATAAAATATTTAAACACACAAGAGTTTCAAGTTTTATTCATGTTGAGTTTAGCAGGCCACATAAATAGCTATGGTGAGCCAGATTTGGCCCGTGGGCCATCAGTTTGACACGTGTCTTAGCCCAAAAGATTTGTAGCTATTTTCAAGGCAAAAATATCTAACCTTCAAAAGCAGCTGCTTCTTTCACTTTTAAAGATTCACATTATCTCCAACTCTTGTTGAACAGTGATGCTTAAACTCCACAGAAATCTATCGTTCGACTCCATCTTCTGCACCTGACGGGTCTCTCAAACGGTGACCAAAATGCACGTTTATAATACTAATGAACACACCATCCAGTGCAGATGGCCATTCTCTCATTACGGCTTCCACGGCTCAGAGCGAACCGAGGCAGGGCTTATGTGGAGCCATCTGTATCTGTGACACAACATAGGATAGCAGGCATACAGTGGGAGTCATTTGCGCTTTTATTGTAATCCATACATCTTTCTCATTTAACTCCAACGTGCTACTGTAAAGCCGCCAATAAAGGCAAATGAAAATCTTGTCGCCACATACGCAAAGCTGTCATCTCATTTGTGTTTGTTTATTATGGTTATGCAGCGGCTGCTTATTCAGACCGAGCCACAAGATAACTGCTGTCACTTTGATGACTCTTGCTGAAGTATTCTGGTATTCTGTTTGCTTCCCATACCAGTGGTTTCTTTCTCAATTTGCTCCCCAACAAAGTGTGTGTGTGTGTGTGTGTGTGTGTGTGTGTGTGTGTGTGTGTTTGTGTGTGTGTGTGTGTGTGTGTGTGTGTGTGTGTGTGTGTGTGTGTGTGTGTGTGTGTGTGTGTGTGTGTGTGTGATGGGTTATTGATCGAGCCCCAGCTGAAGTGGTGGGCCCTCAGGTGCAGTCAATCAAAACAATGGGGAGCCTATCATGGGAGCGCTGCATTTCGCAGGAGCCATCTGATTGGCTATTACCAGGAGGCAGATTGCCATGATGACGAATAAGATCCAAACTAAGGCTATGGCTTCATCAGCGACGGGATAGAATCGGTGCTATTTCATTGTTATTGAGAGGTATTGACAGCATTAGACAGAGAGGATTAGAGTATCTTTACTCCCAGGAGAGAAAGACAACGGGTGGAAGGTGGAAGGAGATGGAAAGCGGTGAAAGAAGTCGGTAGGGGGGGGAAAAAGGCGAAGCAGAGGGAATGGGGTTGCGCCGATGAGGGAATAAAAGAACAAAATTGAATATAGAGAGAAGAGATTGGAAAGTGTCTGCAGAAAGAGACGCAGACAGCAGTGGTGAAAAAGTACATTTACCCAGGGACTGAGAGGGAAATTTAAAGCCCTTTCACTTCAGTTTGGTGCTTTTAATTGCATGTCAATAAACAGCATTTTCGCCACAATTCAAAAGAAATTACACATTTAATTCAGCTGCAAAATCGCACATTTTTTAAATGTATTTTCTATATTTTCCTGTGTTAGTTTCAACTAATTAAAACAGCAGTTAGTTCCTGTCTGCGTCGTTCCGAACGTTATTTGCATTTCAAGCAACTGAAAGTCAGATTCTACCTCATCACGGCTCATTGAAGCACAAATCGATTTGCCTCCTTTTGCAAATAAAAGAGAGAAACATGATTGAAATCTAGGAAGCTCAAGAACTGAAGGTTTAAGAGCAAAAACAAAACCCATTTCATCAGGGAACAACAGAAGGAGGTGATCTGATCTTATGAGTCATGTTTTGTTTTACATCATGTGGAAGGCTGCGCTCTTTTTTACCTGGAAAAAAAAGAAAACGGGAGCGCAGTGCATCGTAGGAAGAGGCCAAGCCTGTGGAAGTAGTAACGTCTGAACATTTTTCTGCAGAGAGGCCTTTTACCTGAACGTTCATGGGGAATTTTACTCTGACATTAACTTGAGAAAGTACACATAGCTACGCCTAGAACCACAAGTAAATATCTGCAGTTTTATTCAGCCTCCCTGGGCCAATACTTTCCAAACCAACTTTTGCTAAAAAATCAAAAAGCAATAAGTCTTTTGGGGTTTGTCTCTACCAGCTTTGAATATCAGGATAATTTTTTCCCCATATTTTCTTTTTAAATAGCCCATTCATTAGGCAGAGAACAGCAACAAACCCAAGCCCAGCACAGACTTGGATTTGGGTCCAGACATTGACTGGGTTGTTCCAACACATGAATATGATTTGATCAACACTGCTGCATTGTAACTCTGCCTCTGTGCTTCGGATGCTTTCACAGAGTCTGACGTCTTTTGGAGTTTCTAACACGTTTTCTTCAAGCATTGTCTAGTATTTAGCTCCAACAAACTTTCATGTCTCTTCTAAAGAAAATCCTCCTGAACTATGCTTCCAGGTGGATGTTTTTATAATGTACAGTTCTCTAAAATGTGTGTAAAAAGATCTAACGTTGACCTGCTGTGAAGAGAGAATCTTCTTCCTCATGTGTGCGACTTGTAGTTATCCTGTCAACAGATTACTTCTGAGCCGTCTCCTTTCCATAGTAAATAAATAGTTGTGCTGTGATCTTACCATTTAAAGATGATGGATTGAACAGTGCTGCTTTAGACATTAAAAGCTTGAGATATTGTTTTATAGCCAAACCCTGCTTTCAACATCTCCATAAATTCAGCCCCTCAGCGTTCTCTTTAACAACGTAAATCCATGCAGTGCCAAGGACTTAAATGTTCTGCAACGCTTTTAAAAGTTAAAAAGTACGCTGCTGTCAAAGTGAAAAGAGGGAGGCTACCACAGCTTTAGACAGGTGGCTTTAATGCTGTGGCTGGCATTGTGATGGTTGACACTCCACCAGCATATTACTGTTGGTATTACAGTTATTATCACAATTTTCTGAGGTCACTGGGTGTTCCTGCTTTTATTAGCAATTTGGTGTGGATTAACCAGGATGAGGCTTTTTTCCTCATCAATTTGAGGCCGAGCGGTCGCGGCAGGGGCCGGAGAGCCATGTTCACCATTTTTAATTATTTAACAAAACTGGAAAAGCTACATAAAACATGTCCACATGCAAAAAAACAAAAACAAGAAAAGAAAATCCAAAGCAAAGCTAGTCTTAGAATTGATTATTGTCTTAGGAAAGTTTTACCAGGTTCCTATGGATACCCCGTTTAATAGATCTGCCCATGAAATTCTAGGCAATACTGAGCACTTCTTCCATCACTGCAGATGAGCGAAAGAAAATAAGGAGCTGAAAGTCCCAGAATGAGGTGGGGGAATTGAGAGAGCCAGATAGAGTCGAAACGAAGTCGAGCACAAATGGTGAGACACTATTGCCGTGTTCAATTTGCTAGGACTGTGTATCTGGCTGGCATACAAGCTCTGTTGTGGCGGCGGTACACGGCTGAGTCCCTGTCGCTGTCGGGTGTCAGTCTGCGGGGAGCTGGAGCAGCAAGAGGCCCGACCAGACTTGTCTGAGCTGCACAGAAGAAGAAAAAACTGGTTCCTAGCCTCCCTCGTTTTCTTTCATTCTGCACCCTGCTGCATGTCACCCTGTGCACTGGCACCACCGAGGCACACAGAGAAGCTTAACACATAAATATTCTGATCTGCCCGGCCGTGTGTGTGTGTGTGTGTGTGTGTGTGTGTGTGTGTGTGTGTGTGTGTGTGTGTGTGTGTGTGTGTGTGTGTGTGGGTGCAGAACAGAACAGAGAGGACAGAGTGTATGAAAAGGGACATTCAGACACTGTAGATTCAGCTGTTTGGTTGTGTGCATTCATCTTGAAGCATATTTGTGTGTTTACTGATTTGCCTGTGTGCGTGTGTGTGTGCGCGCACTCAACAATTGGCAGCTTGTTCACAGTGTCTGTTGTGTCTATTATGAAAAAGAAAGCCGTAAAATCTGAAATCTTAATTACCTAAAGAGGAGCGTGTGGGGAGGAAAGGGTGGGTGGCTGGTTCATGATGTTGGAAGGGTTACATTGGAGGCAGGAAAAGGAAGGAATGCGATCTCCCCACTGACCCCCAGGGCAGATGGAGAGAGGATGAAGAGAGACGGAGGCAGAGGAAGTGGGATGAGCTGGGGAGGAGCAGAAAATAAAACTCAGATGGAGAAAAGAAGCTTCAGGCTACATAAGGAAAAAAAATCTTTTTGTTTTCCGCCCCTCCTGCCTTATTGTATGAAACAAAGAAATCTAACAGTTATCATAATGGAAGGATGAATCATTTCTATAATTGAATTTGTAAGTGGAACAGCTTCAGTGGCTTTGGGTTTCAGGAGATTGTATGGAGCGACCGTCAGGGGAACACAAGCGTTATTTTGCTCATTCTCACAATTAACCGGCCCTGCTGAGTACAGAGCGGCACTGCAGCAGAAAGCGCAGCCGCCGTCCCTGAATGAGTCTGGTTAAGTCTTTTTGGAGCATTTGTTAACTTTCCCCAGACAGTATTGATGAGCTGGGAGGTCGGCCCCAGTGTGTAAGTATGTTTGTGCTCATGCAGTGGAAAAATTCAACTCTCCCCCTCCTTTGACTCCTGACATTTGGCTACTTGAGAGAATTAAGCTTGTGCTGCTTTGTGTCTGCTACTAATATCAAAAGATATATTAGAAGCAGTGCATATTTTCGCTCATTTTGACTCAGCATTTTGAGTCTGCAGTAATTCGGGTTCCTTTTTCTCATCGTCTCTGACTTAGTTTCCTGTTCCAACCCTATTGCTTTCTGTATTTTCCACTTTATCTGCATGTTTTGTTTTATTCTTCAGCTGTTCAGTTTGATACAGGCATCTTGGAAAGTCAAGACTTTATCGTGAAGCCTTGCATTTTTGAGAAATATTGGAACCTGTAAGCAGGTACCCAAATTTTTAATTTCCGCTCTTGACATTTCTCACCTTACCAGAAGATGTTTGAGACAGGGCTATTTCATTTTAGGCTTCATAAAATGCCTTTCCGAAATATTCAGATTTTTCCCAATGTATGTACTGAGGACTTTATGAGATGAGGTGTGAAAATCTGTCAATATTTTTTCACAATACATCTCTGAAAGCATTTTTGGTTTATAGACATCTAGGTCTAAATTGAAAGACATTTGGTTTAATATTGAATGTTTTATTGATCTCCAGAATTGATCTCAGATGTTTATGAGTTTTCTAAATGTAGACTTGATTTAGTCAAAAAAGGGCCCCACAAAGAAAATCTTGACTTATGCCTTTCTAGCTAAGCATCTGGCAAGATTACCATATATGCATACAATTTATGATATCTGACTTTACCAACACATTATTGGGTTTTTGTGTTATTTTATTTACCTTCATCTTTCTTATCCAAATTAAACAGTTTTCTTTATCTGCCTCTATAACATTTAGAAAGCAGGTGTATCCTCTCTCTGTAAATCTGTTTTGATAATTTCAATTCTTGCTGCATAACTGACATTTATCACATGGCAACAAAGTTGAACTTTAACTCTGATGATATCGCAGACATGTCTTGGTGTCAGGATACAAGCAGTCGAGCCGGATGGCCTAACGACTTAAAATGCATGTTCTCATTTACATATTTACGCATATCTTTACCATTATTCCCAGTTTCTTTTGCCCAAAAATATAAAACATACAGAGTATATTCTACACATTGATGTTCCACAGCTTTACAAATGGAAAAAACATGAAATTATATCACAATGCTACATCAAATGAAATAGTCACTGAGTTTTGGTTTATTGTTTCTCACATTTTTGCAGACTATTTAGCAGACATTTTAAATATTAAGTCAGTTTTAATTTTTAGACCAGTTTACATTTTCTGGATCTAAAATATATCTAATATAGGCAAAATATATTAGTTGAAGAAATCACTATGAATAAACATATTACTTTCCCCAGTTTGAACAAAGTCTACATGTAACTTTAATATAGACATCAGTTATATTCCTCTCTGAGTGTAAATCAGCTCAAAGCCTTTAGAGAAATCATTTCCAGTATCACCAACTTCCCATTAAGTCTGTCCAGCTGAAGAAAAGCATCACACCAGCATGATGCTGCCACCACCATGTTTAGTAATAAAGATAATGTGGGCATTACAGTGTTCCTTCTCTTGGATTTTAATTAGAGACAATGTTTTCACTTCAGATAAACACAACTGTTTAAAATGATCCCAATGCAAAGAAAAGGACTATAAATAAATAAAATATAAAATGTTCAAATAAAACAAAAGTGCCAGAAAATTGTCTGAATCCTCCAGATACCCTTCAAATAAAGAAAATAAAGAAAACACTGACTACCATGAAGGGAGAAGGGAAACGTACAGATCATATTTAATACAAACATAATTAAACAAACTTGTTTCAATAATTGCTTTTTATATCAAGAAAATAAAAACCCAGATAAAAGAAAAAGACACAGTTTAATAAATTGGAAAAAAAATCTTTATATTAGCATTTCTAATTTCGGATAATAATAATATAGGTAATTGAAGAGATATATTTTAATAACCTCTAATGTGTCTAATGATATTGTTCAGGAGCTTCAGCAATATCTAAAGAAATGTTAAAATCTCTGCTTAGTGACGACTAAAAGCGTTATTTTAAGATTTGAGCCATTTATTTCAAAATTATTATTTTTCTTTCTCCTAACAAGCTCATGCAGAGCCAGAGCAATCACTATGATTTTATTCTCCATTACCCACGGATTCCCACTGGACTTCAAGCCTCCAGCGAAACTTTGGCAAAAAGGAGACTGTGACGCTACCAGGCAGGTGGTCATAATGTAATGCCTGATCAGTGGAGAACCTCAACTACTAATCCCTCAATTTATATTTTCCTTGTGATTAATTTTGCAAAAAAAGGGGACAGTGCAAATGAGAATGAATAGGAATAACTGTGAAGAGCAAATCTAATATTATGACAGCTTTGCTTTCTGCAAATGATTAATTAACATTCTTAGATTCATAATTAAGCAAACAAGCCCAAAACAGCAATATTTGCTTGCTTGAGCTACTCAAATATAATCTTCCTCCGAGGGAAAAAGCTACGAAGACAAATGGAAAGATGTCACCTTGGTGGCTGAAAATGGCATCAAGTTTCTGGTTGTTTTTTTTCACTTTGTTTCCTGAACAATTTCTTGATGATTAGTCTTCCCTTCAGACTAATCAAGAATCAAGAAGCTCTCTGTATGTTTTCTCAGTTCCTCTGACTTGTCCTTGCTCAGCAGGGCTGCAGACACTTTGAAGTCTCACTCTCACCTCCTTCCTCCCTCTCCGCTTTGTCTCCTCTTCTTCAGCCTCTATCCGTTCTGACTTTACTTCAGGAACACTGTATAGCCCTGTCTCGTCGCTGACCTCTCTCTTCTCTCTCAGGATCTTCGCTCTCGGCGCTCTCTTCAATCTCGACAGCCCACTTTCTCCTCCACAGCCCTCCCACCGCCACCTCGCCGTCCGCCCCCTCTGTTCATTGAACATGGATAAATTCTGCCCAGTATTCTCCTTGACAAAGAGGCCCTCAGTCTGTGACACAGGCTGCTCGGGGAACCACGGTTCTCCTGCGACGCTGTCACATCTGAGTACGTCAGGCTCAAACGTTACACACCAGCTCCAGCAATCTGTATGAGCTCTCCAAGAAGCAGCCAAGAACATTGTGTTTGTTTGTGTGGCCTGCTTGCTGGTATGCAAGCAGGCCGTTTTGTTTTTCTCAAAGTCCGCATCCCGGTGCACGGCTGCGTGTGATTTGTTTGAACATGCCAGCAGCGAGTTTGCATTTCAGCCTTGCTGCATGCATATGTACCACCCGCTGTTCAGGCAGTGAGTGCGTGTGAGTGGAGCGGAGGTGGAGCACGGCTCTCGGTTGATTCCTTTCCCCGGGAACTGTTTAAAAAAGGAGAGCTGTTTATCGTCTGTGGCTGTCGATGCACTTGTTGCAGCTGCGGCTGACGTCAGCGCAGCAGTTTAATCACAATTAGGAGGCCATCCTTGAACTCGTTCGCCTCGCGGCTTGATTGGAGATTGAAAATTTGCGTTCTGAACAAAGCCTTGGAAATGCAGCGGTGACATTATTACACACGGCACTGGAAAGAGAGCAATGTCTGAGCAGGAATGGAGGCTTGTCAGTAAGAATCAGTGTTTCACATGAACGCTACTCATCCCTTTCTTATGTAAGTACTAAATGAATGGTAAACTTGGTTCTGATATTAATGAGGTAATTAGGCACTGAAGATTAAAAATATGCAGATTTAATTTTTAATCATTGAGCTTTATTCATGTTCAAGGATAATATCCTAATGAATAAAGCCACTACTTAAATTTTCCTCAATTTACTTTTAAGCATCTATTTTAGTTTGAGAAAAAAAACGTTTTTATTGAGATAATTACTTGGCTGTCTTCAAACACTTCCCTAAAGCTGCTAATATTTAAGAACATCTTAAATTTACTGTAGTGACATTAAACAGTGTTATATTTCAGAGTAAATTCCTGCTCTAAAGTCCAAACTCAGGACACAGTTCAACAATTTCTTGTAGAAAATGCCAATACAAAAGTTGATTTTATTTCCACTAGCTGTGGATAAAATGAATGCTTTCCCTTCTTCACTTCCTGCTTAGCAATAAAAAACAGAAGGCCTGTGCCTTAATCATTAAAGCTGAAATGATCCATGCGAGGTTCTGTTTGCATCATGTGTGCATGTCGTCCCATCCAGATGCCATTAAGCACAAATAAAGCAACTGATTTTTATAGCTTTATTTGAACTGCCTTTCTTTGATAAACTTACCCATAAATATAGAAAAATAATTGACCTCAAATTACCAATGAAGCGACAAAATATTTAAGGAGTATGTAATTATTTTTGAGAAATTTCAATTCTAATATGCCACTTTTCTGTCCAAGTATTTCCTTCTGTTTTTGCAATTAGACCCAAAGAAACAAAATAGGTTTCTGTACACTGCAGCTTTTGTGGGAATCCATGTGTGTCCAATAGCTGCATGTGAAAATAACATAAAAAGAGAAGCAAACAGATGTTAAAAACTGGCAGAGCTCAACAACAAAGTTCTGCACGCCAAAGCAGAACGATGATGAAAAACACAAAACTATGGTGCATTTTAAGTCATTTCAGAAGGTTTCCTTCATAAAAGTTTGATAAGCAAATGTGATTTAGTTCATCTGAGAGTTGGGAATGTAAGATTTCTTAAGAGGTAAAGAATTAAAATGAACTAGTTCTAACAGACATGAGCAGAGTATGAATTTGTTCTTGTGAAAGCTCAATATTACCACCATTTAGAAGGTTTCACTAAAAACTTCAGAGGCATAATTCATAAAAAAAAAAACTAGATAAATCAGAACAAAACTAACACTTTTTTAAGTTTTAGTATGACTAATACACGAGAAACCAAAGCACTTGAAAATCAGTTAGAAATTCAGTTATGATTATTTTAATTTTAGACAGACTCCCTGCCTCTGCAGACAGGGGAGACAACTGTTCAACATCGAGTGCAGCGTAATCAAGCAAACAAAATACACTCTGATTGAAATTATCAGCATGGTTCATTCCGCTGAGTGGTACGCACACAGTAAGATGTTTGGATGCAATCTTTTTATTTAACCTTTGCACCACGGCAACCTGCAGGCACTCAGCTGACTGCAGCACACCTGTAGAGCCAGATAACTAAGCGTGCAAACCAGGAGAGACGGTCTCTTCTTAAAAAGTTGACAAAGTCTTCGTGAAACATCTGATATGCAGGAGAGGAAACAAACATAAAAGCTCTCCTCTGTGTGGTTCAGTGTTGCAACTCCATTTAGGTTTGAGGAAAATATTTTTGGATAACTTGAACTCTTTAGTCTGAGAAAAAAACAGCAATAACCTCAAGAAACAAAACCTGAATGCCCGAAAAAAATGTAAAAAAAAATCCTTCAAGTACATAAATATCCCTCATCCAGATGATTGGTTGCCATCTGGGCTGGTTGGTGCAACAAACACAAACTATAATTCTCCAGCACGTATGAGCTCCATTAATCCTGTACTTGTAGGTCTGTGAGTCCGAAGTCTAACACTAAAAACGTTTAGTTAAATGCCTAGTAGTTCAGTTAATAGGGACATAAATGATCAGCAATATCTGATATATAAAGCCACAACTTTGTTACTGTGAGCAACTTGATCCACTATGAAACTCCACATTTTAATGATTTACAGCTATTTGGTAAAACCAGAACCAAAAAAACCTAACAAGTGCAGGACTGATATCTATATATCAATTTATGAAAGTACTCAAACTAATAGAGTTGACTGTAAGTGGATGTACTATATTCTGTTAAGCATGTAGAAAGGGAAAAGATTAATGTATAAGATATCATAATAGTTACTGGGCGAGAAGCAGCAGAAACCCTGGACAGGTCACCTCCAATCCATCACAGGGCAGCGCAGAGAAACACAGGAGGCAACTATTTATACACCTGAGGGCAATTTAGAGAAATCAGTTAAAGGAAAATGCTTGTCCCTGGCCTGGGAGAGGAAGCTAAAGTACCTGGAGAAATGCCAAATATGCACTGGAGGAAAATGCAGCTGAAACCACCTCGTTGCATAAAACAACACATAATTTTTTTTTCTCTCCGTCTGACATTAATTAAGACTAAACTACCCCTATTTTAAGCCGGTTGGGATTACTGAAGTTGTCTCTATTTCCCAGTTTATCTATGTTCTTCAAATGAAGAAGTTGACATACTTCTCTTTCAATATCTGGTAGAACAACCTTGCAAGCTGAAGGATTTCAGTCAAACATCGTGTGAGACGTACTGTTCTATAAGCCTCTCTCAATGGTTTACTAGTATTTTGGTCTTTTCCTTCTGTCTAGCAGAGCTGAATACAGTTTGTAAGCCATCTTTCTTCCACTCAGTTTCATCTCTTTCTACAATTTTTCCACGGAACAAAAGTCGCAGCTCAGGGAAAACCACTCCTGAACATTAAAACAATTTGCAACTCATTTGGTGGTATGATTACGGTCATGGTCCAAGATTTGACTTAGTGATGTCAGAAGATTTTGTGTCATCTGTTGTGTCAAAACGACCAATCCTTTCAGCAGGAAGGAGTCCTCAACCTTGCAAGCTGTTTCATTTTGCAAATACGATAAAGCTCATCATAGACAAACACTTCTACTTTAGTTTCATGAAGGTTTAATCTCTACTAAACTTTAATCTGGCCTTTTTTGTTTCTTTTGGAGCAATGACTTTGTCCTCTGAGTGGCCTTTCAGCCCATGTTGGTACAGAATTAGTTTTACTGTAAATTATTTTCTTGTCAGATTCAGTCAACATCTTTACGAGCCGTTTTGCCTTTTTTCTAGTGTTGGGAGCCAGTTTCTGTGGAGCATTCGTGTTCTAACCGTGGATGTGCGAGTTCTTCCCAAGTTCTCCACAATTAAGCAAGAGCATTTGGTTAATTAGCCATAAAACTCTAATTAGGTTTTAGTAGTGCATGGCATTTTTACACTGTCTATGGTTCCTATTCATAAACTCATGACTTGTCAGGGGTGTAACCTACATTAAACTTATTGATGAATCCTCCTGAGACCCTACAAGAACTACTACTGGATGAAACCGGGCTTAAAATTGCAAGTACATTTTTGTGCTTATGTAGACTAAAGTTCAAATGCAAAGTTCAAATTATGTGTGGTTTTAATTCAGATGTAAATTAGCATTGACATAGCCTACTTTTATGCAATGCATGTCTTATAATTTAAAATTTCTGTAGCTTTTAGCAGTTTTTTTGCTCTTTTGCAGTCTTTTCCTTTCTCCTAACAAGCTCATGCAGAGCCAGCCAACCGAAAAGCGGGGCTGTCTCACTGAATCGCTTTTCCAGAGTTTTATTCTGATTGTTTTGTGCTTTTTCTGCTTCCTTAAAGTATTTTCTCCTGTGCGAGTAGTTGTTTTGTGTCTTCTTTGAGATTTCTGCACGCCCACAGAGAAATCTGCATGCCACATAGTTTTGATTCAGCTCAACTCGAACTGATGCAGTGTCACCAGGGTTTCCTCGCATTAGCATCTGCTCTCAGGATTTTCATCACTTCTATCGCAATTCAGCAAAGGAAATTTCATTAAATTATGGGAAGCGTTTCACAGACAGAAGTTGTGTTTGTTTGATCGCTCAAAGCCCAGACACACAAACATTTGTACGGCTGCCTGGAGAATTTAGTTTTTTCGAATGAGAACCCATTTACAGCGAACATGAAATGGAAAACGGAAGCAGCCCGGCGACATGCGGTGAGACCGACAAAGGTCTACGAGTTTGCCTTTGCACCACAACAGTTCTGTGATGAACCGATGAACCGCATCCACACAGCTCTCCCACTTGGACACCCACGCGCCACACTCGCACACAAATACACACACACTCACAGAAAGCAGATAAACAGAGATTCACACAAACATTTCCAACATATTTGCCTTCATGCACACATAAACACAAACACGTATACACCGGGTGGGGATTAAATGACTCAGATGGCATTTGTTCTTTATGTGTCTCTCCACCCCTTCCTCTCTCTCGCTCTCTCTCTCATTGTCAGGTTTTGCTGCCGTGGCAACAGAGTTAAAGATGAGAGGAGGAGGAAGAAGTGGGAGTAGGGAGGAGTGTGAGGGAAACGGAGAGGAGCTGGTGATGGAACAGGTAAAAGACAGATCAGAAAGTCAGAACCAGCTGCTTGTGTGAAGTGGAGCTGTGTCACTGCAGCAGTTGTTGCCCATATATGTGTGGTTTATTTTTTTATCTTCTAATGAGAGACGGAAACAAAAAGAATGTGTGTTTTTGCAGTGTAGCCTGGATCAACTGCTGCTCATTGCACCAGATTTCAAAGTGTGTGTGCTGCATGATTGCAACAGATCTCCATCTCAGTTGAATAGAATGTTACCAAAAGTGCTATTTATTTCAGAAATTCAATTGTTCAGTTCAATTTTGTTGATATATTTCAAATGGGTAACGAGTAATGATTTTTTTCTAATTGCCAACAAAAGATTTTAGAACAAAAAATTTGAGAAAGACCACAAAGCAACTACTGACAACCTACAGAAAAAGCCGTTATCAAGTATATTAAAGGAAAATTAAGTGGAAGGAAACAGAGTAGTAAAAAAAAAATGATGGACTACCAACTGACATGGTGGTCATCTTGAGTATAAAATAGGGCAATGCTAGAGTTTGGGGATGTCGTACCAAACACAGACGTGTCCAGGATGTTAAATACAATTGTTGCGCTATTTGTGTCAGGCCACTGCTGAACCAGATAGATCAATGGAAACATATTTCCTGGACCAAGGATTAAAAGGGTTGGACTGTTGCTCAGGTCCAAAAGTCATTTTTGTCAGATCAAAGTAAATTCTGCATTTCATGAGGAAATCAAATACCTGGAGTCTGGAGGAAAAAATGGAAAGGTACAGAGTCCAAGTTACTTGAGACCCAGTGGGAAGTTTCCACAGTCAGTGATGATTTGAGGAGTTGTGTTATCCACTGTTGTTGGTTTACTGTGTTTATCAAGTCCAAAGTCACAGCAGCTGATTTTAGTCGCTCAGATCTGCAAGTGGCGCAAAACATGGAGCATGGAACATGCGCACAAAGCCTCCAAAAAGCTTAGCAGCATTCACAACGAGAAAACAACAAAAGTGAACAGAGCAGTTTTGTATGGTGTGCGTGACGTGTTTGGGGTCGTAGGTCAGGTTAAAGGTTGGTCTAACCATTGAGCATTTTCAGAAAAGATGCGTTTTCACTCTCCACGTGAATATGGAAGGCAAACTCTTCCGCATGCTCAATTCTCTGGAGCATGTTTAAGAATAGTTTTAAAATTTTTTCCCTTGAAAACAAAACTAAATATATATATATTAAAGCATCTCAGGCCTCTTGAACAGAGTCACAGGTTGATCGCCTCCATGTCACTCCTCTGTGCTGCAGTAATTCATGTAAACAGAGCCCAAACTACTTAAGATCAATATTCTGGGGTCAGAAATACAATCTTTGAATTTAATTATGTAATGTTCAACCTTCCTAAAATATTCTGGGTTTTATTTGCAGTCAGCTATAGTCATTAAAATAAGACTAAATAAACATTTGAAATGTGTTAGTATCTTAATGAGTGATTAAGTTTCCAATGATATTCAAATTCACCAACATGCACCTGTATCAATGCATTTTTCTTCTTCTTCCTCTAATTTGGGATCAGTCCATGCAGTTGTACTTCTTTTTTGTTAAAATGGGGTCGGTAGTAGAAAAAAAATAAAGACAAAACAGATGCAGGAAAAAAGGAGCAAGTGAGCGTCTTCAGCATTTTTGTCTCTTTAGCTTACATGTGGGGCTTCTGGTTTGTGTTTTCATTTGTACTAATTTGCTCTGCAGAAAGCATCATGCTCAAATCTGGTTTGTTTTCAGCTGCTCCGGGCGAGAGACAAATTCTCTCCGACTTGCACTCTTCTGACTCGCCTCAACAACTACAAAGAATTCACTTGCATCAACGCAAAATAACATTTTAGTAAAAAAAAAAATGTAGGGCAAACCAATGTTCTAATTCAGAAAAAGAATGGATGTGCTTCCTTACAGAGATGAATATTACATGCAGAATTCCAGGGTTGGCTGGAAATCCTGTTAAAAAACAATATCTTTCATCATGTTTTTAGTCTATTACTACTGAGTCTTTGATTAAACAGATATTACAAAGAAAGCAGAGAGATTTTTTTTCCATAGAGAAAAAGATAAATGGTGCCAAAATTTGGGGAAAAATAGTGTGTTTTATTGCTACTGCAGGATTTCAGATGGATAGTTAGGCACAGTAATGGTAGAAAAGGTCCATCTGTAACACTGGAGTAATTGCTGAAAAAAATTTAATCAGTGATTCAACGACAACATTTAGAGCCATTTGAAAAATGTAAAAAAAAAAAAAAAAAACATTTAAACTTCCTACCTCAATCAAAACTTTTTTGCCCAACATACTTTCTTAATAACCGGCTAAACATTGTAATTAAACACCAGATAGTTCCTACAGAATATAATTGGGTTTTTTAATGGCAAATGTGCAGGGTCCTCTACTGTGTGCCTCCTATGGAAGATAGATGAATATTGGACAGACAATTAAACCTGGAAACACAAATATTCCCCAAACTTAACCAGATGTGGAATATACCCAAATCAAACTCTGTAGTGTTCTTTACAGACTAAGAACTCTAAATGTGATAATCTTGCCTCATCTTACTACACACTTCCCTGTTTGAAAGACTGCCTTGGGATAAAGACATGAAAAATACATTCTTAGTTTTGACTCTGTTGCTAAAATAGCTGAGAGCTGTTCTTTGTTGCCGCTGCCAGATGGTGAATGTAAGCCATGAATAATGCCATGCAAGTCTAGAAGCCGCCGATCTGTGTTGACTCACAGGCAATCCAAAGTCTGAGTATTTGTAGGTATTAGTGGACTTGGCCTTCATGTTCTTATTGTGTCAGCATAACCTTATAACCAAATACGGTATCCGGAAACAGGGGAAAAATAAATAAATAAATACTTGCAATAATGCAAAAAATTTGCTTTTTATATTGTGCACATGCACAGGCGTGGTTACAGATAAAAGAGGAAAAATTGTGAGTGGCTGCCTGGTGGCTGTATTAGATTAAATAACGGAGCACATTTTTAAGGGCAATTTCATTAAAGAAGAAAAAGAACAGAGCCATCAATTTATAAAAGGTCACAGAAGTGACAGTATAAAACAATAAAGCCCCAAGGGATCTTTTTTCCATTTGGTCTTATGTTGGAGAAAAACATGGCAATGAATTGAGCTTGTGACCTTGGTTGATGTCACTCCCTTTGTTTTGTCTTTTGTACTTCATTCAAAACCAAGCACACATGTCGGTGATTCCAGGGTTATGTAAGATATTAGATTCTACACTGTTTCTTAAATCTGACTTTACAGGCCTCCAAACCTATGAATACATGTACATTTGTAGCTATAATCCTCAAAATCCTTCCTAAGGCGAATGAAAACCAGAAGTTCCCAATTTTGCTGTAACTGTATTGAAATTGGAAGTTTAATTTACGGGTATTTATGTTATGCAAATTGCCTGAAGACGTTGTGTGCAATTCTTATTGATATTAGCTGTACTGAGCTGTTCAAGCAGCTGTAATACATATTAATCAGATCAGATTAGTCATTTAATTACGTGTTTAGATTCCCTGGTCTAACTAGAGGCTAATGGTTGATATTCATCAGAATTTTACTCCCTCTGAAATTATTTAACACTTAGCCTGCATACGTGACATTATTTCTCAAGATGTTCTGGTTTGGATGATTCGAGCCTGAAATTGATCTTCTCCACTCAATAGGAAACATCACTTCATAAGTGATCCACGAACTGACTCCAGAGGGAAGGGATGGGAGCGGAGAGGCATCGAGATCCAGTAAAAATAGTTCAAAAGTGGCAGTGTCTGGGCTTTTTCAAAACTTGTCTTCCTTTGCATAAAATGCTTTTATATGTGTATCCATCTGTGTTAAGCCCATTTCCAACAGGACTGCTTTCAAATTGTTTTCAAATGCCTGGAGGAAGCAGCATCTTCTTCTGCTCTGTACTTTTCAGGCTGAGTGAACAAACCTATAAGGATGTCGGATGGGATAAAAGAGGAAAGTGAGGACCTTGATTGCTGCAAAGTTTCCCGAGAGATTAAGTGTATTTTCTTGAATGATCACTGTATGCATCAAAACAATAAACTGCTTTTTTCAAACAGGGCATAGAATATATTTAATAAAACTCAATGACTGTAACAAGAAATGTGTCATCTACTAGTTTGTGGCCTGACAGCCCACAGCTGTCACTGTCATGCAAAAAGCTAAACAGTAAAAAAAATCAACAAGTTTCCAAATGTGAGGATGTGTTTTAGAGTTGAACTCCAGTAGAACAGGTCTGCATATGATTTCTAGATGAGGTTAAAGATCAAGGAAAAAACACAAATGAGCAAATCCCCTTTATTAAATTTGATTGCAATTTCCAAGCTGTTTGCTTGCTATTGTTATGCAAATTGTTCCATAAAACCCTGTTTTGTATGCTGCACATGTTTTTGGATGAAGGGTATAAACTCACCAGTCTGCTACTTTAGTTTTAGGTTGTAGTTTTTTTTTTATTTTATTTTTCTGTTCTCAGTAATGGTCTGATAATCTAGGGAAGAAAGTCAGATGCTCTACACACAACAGGTGGTCTGTTAATTATTAGATGAACTGATCAGAAAGTACATCAGATTCCCTCCCTGCATGAGACACTTCAAGCGTTTGAGTAAATCTTCATCAATCCTGCTATGCAGACAGAGCATCTGCACAGCATATCATTAGAGTAACTATAGTCTCGTTCACAAAACGGTTCCTTCATCGTAAAACCAGGAGAAACTTGTTTTTCTCTGACCTGCCTCATAAAAAAGATGAAGATATTGGACTCATGTCAAAAATCAAGCCGGTAACTAAGAAGCAAAGGAGGCATTGAAAAGAGTTCATCAAGCTCAATATAAAGGATTAAAGTTAAACAGGTGTCATAAAAGACCTGAAAGGTTGAGTTTTGCACAGACCATCAGTAATTGCTGCATCATTAAATCCAAAAACACAATTTTACTCTGAACCCGTCTGCTGAGAGGCGTACATCATTTTTTAAAAAATACTTTACATTGCCATTGCAATGTCAGCGTACGCAATATTCATATTATAAAGGACTGTTTGGAATGCACTAATTGTTTGCTGATATATGCCAAGTGTCAAAGGTTCATCCTTTGCATGCTAACATGACAATCAGGGGGGTTGGATGGAGTGTTACTGTAAAAGCTGTGAATACCTGACTTAGAATACAACAGCCAAGATGTTTACGGGTCACAGAGATTGTTGTGCACATAGTTGGCAAAACAAAAAAATAGGCTGGAAATATGCAAGTTTGTCACAACCAATATCCTCATTATATTTTTGCCAGTATTATCAATGAATGATTTTTCTAATAACCTCTGCCCAACTCATTTTCTGTTCTTTGCCTTGACATTTGAGGAGAACTTCATAAGATCCATAACAGTGGGGAAATGTGTGGTATTTATGTCTCTAAATTACTCAAGTATAACACTTATTTAAGCATTATTATGTTCATACACCATTCACATGCAAGGCAGATCTGAGACAGTGTGACAGGGATATACACAAAAAAAACAAAAGTGTAGAAAAGTGAGACAGTCAGAAACTTTCATGCCAACATCAGAGTACCAAGATCTATTCACAAATAGATGTACCTTAACCTAAATGGACCTTGCTTTGCTCAAAATCGAAATTCAGTCGATCCATCCATCTTCCAAACGTTCCAACCTGTTTAGGGTCAAAGTGAGGCAGGAACCTATCCTGCAAGTCATCAGGGAAATCAGGATTCAACCCTGAACAGACGCTTTTGACAAAAGCTGCAGAATTCTGCACACAGAAAAACCGACTTTAACTTGATGTAGGTCTTCATGCACTGAGCCGATTTTGCCAACCGCCACTATATCCTGTAATCATGCGACACGGGAGAGTTAATTTTTAATTATTATTTTAAGTATACCATCATGGTGTTTCTCTTGCTGTAGTACAAACTAATGGCATATAGTTGATCTTGTTCGACTTAACACTTTAAAATTACAATTTAAAGAGAATGGAAGACATCACTGTATTGTGTGTTTTCATCTTCATTTTGTGACTCTTCTGCTATCTCTTCTTGCATCAACATTTCATTCAAAAAACTATTTAGGAATAATCAGGAAAAGGAATAAAGTATCACTGCAATATTTTCCAAGCAGAACGTTGATATTGCATGTTTTCACCATCATTATTTACAGTGTTGCAACACGCCTGTCAGCTAAAGTTGCTCCACACAAACAAATGCCTTTTAATCTTTAATGAACTGAAGCAGTGCTGTAACAAAAAGGTTGGCCGGAAGGCTTTCACAATGATCTGGAAGAGTGATTGGGTTAAAACAGAAGATGATTACCTCGAGTTATTGCTGCCAGAGATTATTCTAAAATCTAATCGATCACGGGCTGTACTTAATTGTTCACACTAGCTCTGCATATTGTTTAGCTTTTGCTAAATTAACAATTAGGAAATGCAATTTGCCATATGTTGCTTAACAAAGTTTTGAATTAAAATAATTTTACCAACTATTGGGGCAAGATTGATTTTGTTTTTGTTCTTTGTTTTTTTAATATGGTCCCTTGCAGAAGTATTTGAACCTCTGCAACGTTTTACGTTTTATAAAATTACAACTACCAAAACAAAGTAGTGCGTAAGTAGAAGAAAAAGGTTTTCGATGTAATTTTCTCTAAATATCCTCAGAAGTTTATTAGAGAAAATTAGTGAACAAGCATAACAAAGACCAAAGCAAACACTGGGTTTGGCACAATTGCATCCCTCCAAGAGACGACTGTCCACCAAAACTGAGAATTGCACATTTGGACAAGGACAGCAGTGATTAGGGAAGCAGTGAAGAGGTTCTGAGAATCTGTTGTCATACTAACAGCCACTCAAGCACAATAAAAACATTCCCTTTATGACAAAGTGGAATGAAGAAAATCATAACACTCAAGCTTACAGCAGTTTGTTGCTTGTAAAAGACAGTAAGCGAACGCAAAACGGTCAGATGAGAGCAAACCTTAACTTTCTGGGCTACAATCAAATTACCATGTGACACTGAACATCCCTCTGAACACCATGCATTCATTATAGTGACACATGGTGGTGGCAGCACTATGCTGCAGGTTTGTTTTTTCAGCATGGAAACTGTTCAAAGTTGATTTTAAAAAATTAAAATTAAATTAAATAAATCCCCACAGCATTAAATTTAGTACAGTTATGGGGGGAAATCTGCAAGCTGCTGCAAATGACTTGAACTTAGCACAAAGTTTAGCACACTTATCTGAAGAGAGGTGGCTGGATGCATTGGCTTTAGGGTGACACAAATTCTTTTAGGTGGCAGCGTATTAGGCAGACACAATCTAGCATTTAAGCAAAGTGAACTTACATTTTAATCACTCTTTAATTTTTATCTCATCATACAAACGGATTCTTTGCACAGTTGGGTGAGCTTTAGAGTCCAGCATTGTAGGGCGTAATAAAATACCAGATGATCAAAAAGTTTCTCATAGATTCTGAATGGCTTTCAGGGCTTTGATTTCAGCTCCAGGTCAATATTTAATGTTCCTCCCAGGCAGGAAAAATTGCCTGTCCAGTCCACCTCAACAACCCAATTTAGCTTAGCAGAAAGACTGGATCAGAGCAGCAGAGACAGTAATTATAACAACACAAAGAGCCACAGTGGATATGTGGAAGGGCATGTTGTGCTTTTGTATGGGCACATGTTTCAGTCACCATAATGCAACCTTCACAAGGTTAATTATGTAATTCAGGTTGCCTTTCACTGGTCAAACACTGCTGCACTGCATTCTGCTTGGCTTTTTCATGCTAAATTGCTGGTTATCCCTCTGCCAGCTCTATGCTAATATGTGACAACATATGCTAAAAGAAAAAGTCTGTGTGAATATTTATGCAACAGCACCATGTTTAATGCGGAATTAGCATTTGTTTGCTCCATTGTTCAGTAAATTTGTCCCAGGCACTGGTGAATAAATGTATAATGTATTTAGTTAGCCCATGGTACATTAGCCTTAGAAGTTCCACGACTTACTACAGAATTACAAATACCCACATTCATTATTTACACGGCTTACAACTAGCAGCTCGAATTAGAATCACTCATTCATGTTAGTTAATCTAGGTCAGGTTTGTCTTAATTATTCATAACAAAATGTGTGTTTATTCAATTGCTTATTTATCTGAACTGCTATTTGTAGAGTACCGCCAGTCTCTGTGTTTCCTCCCCCCGTTTGTGTGTATAACTTCAATGAGAATAATTTAGAACAACAAGGAGTTTTGACGACAAAAGTGATATAATGTGTGGTGTGACATGTTGCAGAAACAATGTGATGTAATGTTAATGCCAAACAGCTGCACAGCAGGGAGGGAGGTAATACGCACGTGCGGTTTTGATACTAATGATACACACACAGCACCGGTTTGGGCAGGGATAATGTGATCACTGCAGGTGTTGGCAAGCAGCATACGAGCCACTCTTGGGGTTTATTTACACACAGCACTGTACTTGTAATGGTGCACAGCCTGGACACAAATATCACTGGTTCTCTCCAGATCAGCCTCACGTAGCAAAGATGTTCTTCTGCTGTCAAATAGGCTGCATTCAACTCTGCTACCATTGCAAGTATGTTCAGATTCTGCCCCAGAGAAAATAAACCCACTCTCTGTTTCCCATAATAATCCATATGAGTGGACACACAACTCAACAAAACAGCGTTATGGCCAAAGGAAATGAGGTACTTTTAATTGAATTGCCTATATTAGCATTTTAAGTGCAGTGCATGTCTCAATCTGTGCTCATACTGCTGTCTGTGCTGCAGTGGCATTTTTTTTTCCAGGAGTGCAGCAGAGAATACAGAACAAATAAATTTGTTTTGCGGTTTTCAAAATAGCTTTTATGATATCCTGCCTGTCTGAGATAAATGCAAAACAAAACCCGCCAGGAAAGACCAGTCCCTGAAATTTCTGTATTTATTCATCAGCTTTTGACTTGAGACCAGAGATGTAACAGTGCAGACATCTTTTTGATGACTGAGTGCAGATATTTAACAGTTAGCAATGTTATGATTTTGCTATTAATTGATCTTAAGCAGCTTTTTAGAATCATATAACGAAATATTTGTGAACACAAACAGCAGCCCAGGCAATCACATGCAAGCAACTGAATGCATTTAGCAAGTTGGCGTGTAAATCAGCGGTCGCCCAACTTCAAATTGAGCAACAGAAAGTTAAAAAAAAGTTTGTTAAAGTAACTTCAAATATCTCAAAAACTGTTGATCTACTAACAATCTCATACACAACCATCTCTCAGGGTACAGAAAGTGTAATATTTCAGTTAGTTGACAAGTACTTCAATTTTTGATTCAAACTCTTATCCATAATGAAATGAATGACTTCACTTCCACCCTGTAGACCTCACTGGGGTGAAACGGGAGATTTGTGTTTCGTCTGTGCAGCCAACTAATCTGCATCAATGAAGCAACACTCTGATCAATAGGAACTTAAATCTCAAAGAAACATGTCCAATAACTTGTTGAATCTCTTCCACTATAAGAAATGAGGCATTTATTACTGGGAAAAAAATGGTGTCGATCTGATACTGGCGAGGTGTATCTATAAAAAGGGTCTGATTATTTCTGCATCAATCGCGGTGCACGAAGCATTAAGACAGAAAGGTTTTGACAATTACGGTCTGCAGTAACACACAAAATGTTTCTGTAACCATTAGTCTAAATAGTGGGGAGAATACTATGAATTGTTTTAATCAGCTTTGAAATGTGTTATTTGGGAAATCATAGCACTTAAATTGTGCTTCAGGCTCTTTTCATGAAGCTTCTTAGGTAGTTGTCTCAGTTCATCTGCTGCATCAATGTGTGTTTTTAAAATAGACGCTTATTGAACTGCTTCAGGCAAAAACTCTCAATATGTTTGCTGTCCTTTTGACTATAAGAAAATCGTTAACAACAATTCTCCCTGGTTGAAGAAATACTACTTGTGAAGTTGTGTAACTTTTGGCTGTTATACGTCGAAGGAAATTTGCTTTGGCTGGTTTAAAGTCTTCGAAATCTGAATTCTCACAAGAAAAACCTCAGAAGTCAATGTAAAAGGAAAGTGAAAGAGTAAATTCAAAAGCAAAATCGGGCAGCGAAGCCTGATGCAAATAAGAAGCTTCATTTTGCCACAAGTGACAGGCACAGATCTTTGATACAGAATCGTTACAGAAATACTTCCAGTAATAAACGTTTTATGTGTCTTCACTTGACCTCCAATTAACACAGCAGGCTCAGCAGAGAGAAAACAAAATTACAAAAATAAAGTCTCACTTCCTTATACACAAATAAATTAATAACCAAATGAAAAACAAAACCAATCACATAAAATGGTATAAAGGGAGCCATTAAAAACGATAACCATTTTATTCCGAATTGAAAGATTGAGTTCCAAAACTGTTTACCTAAGAGGAAGAATGGCATAAAATAAAAAAGTAAAAAACGCACAATGTTTGGCTTAATAGTTGTCAAACGCGACCCTCTCATGTTGCCGCCGCTTGCCACAGCACTTTTTGCTCCCCCTCCTTGGTGGTTCTCCGCATGGACAGGTGAGTTATTGGCAGGACGCTGCTTAAACTAGCCAACCTGTCCGCCTGTTCCCCAACCACATGTACATTCAGAGTCATCCATTACTGTGCCTGTCTGCCAAATGTGCGATCAATACTCCCCCTCCGACCGCACGCTCATATGTGATTGAAGGCAAAGAAGGCATGTTGGAGGGTGACAAGAGAAGGGGAAAAGGTTGGGTAGAGGGAAGTGTTTGAGATGGGATGAGGAGCTGCAGGTTAGAGAACAGAGGAAGAGAAAGCAAAGAGGAGCGTAATACCATGATACGCAGAAATATAGTGAGTGTGGGAGTACGAGATGCAGGACAGGAGTGTCAGAGCAGAGGAGAGATGGAAAGTAGAGTGTGCACGAGTGTTTGTGTATGAGAGAGACAAATGGAGAGAGTTTGTGGGTGGATGAGAAGCGTGCTATATATAATGGCAGAGGTTCAGGAATAGATCAGAGTGATTGTGTTTTGTGATTATCTAACACTGCAAACAGTTGAAACGACCAGCTGACATCAAAGACCGCACACGAATAAATACCCTAAATACACACTCATTGACACAAACATGCAAGAAGAGAAAGTAGGCAAAGAAAGAAAAAATAAATTAAAAGAAAAGCTGGCACAGCAACCCTCATCTTCATGGTAAACTAAGCTAACTCTCCATTAAGAGCTGGTGTCATCTGGTCGGCATTGATAACACAACTCGCTCACAAACAAACACTCAGACACAAAAACTTTTAGACTGTGTTACGAGGACGTCTCACACATGAAACGACTCATTATAATATAGAAACACATCCAAGTCACCATGCTCTTCTCCTGTTACACACACATACACACACACCAAAAGTGCCAGGAGACAAACACTTGTGGGAGTGCCGGTTTTCAATAATTACATAAACATATGAGAAAACCTCAGACTAAGCACAGCTCAGTTTAACACTTAACACTCAGTTTACATGTTGCTACAAGATACTCCACCTTCAATTTGGAAAATATTCAATTTATGTCATTACTTATACAACTTAAAGTACAGATACTGAAGAGAAATATTGAATGTTCTTGGACCTATCTAAGAATAACTGGAGCACGGACTCAAGGAACCATTTATGTAACTTGTTTCTGCATCGGAAATATATCAAAGTCTCAAATCTTGGTATGAATCAACAAAGGGATGTTTTCAGCAAATTTCATTTGACAAAAGTTGTTTGTACGTTAGATTTCTGAACAACTTCACAAGGTATAAGTATTTTTCTTTCCTTTCAAGTCTTAGAAAAAAGATAATCGTTTTGGCCTCCTGAGCGGCAGAAATTGCGTACATTCTTTCTGATGAATGGAAATGAAGCATAGTTCAACAGCTTGTCAAGGTGTTGAAGAGATTACCAGTGAAGAATGCAGCATGAAAATTGTCAGGTGTTTATGGATCACACAAAAACAGTGTTCAACAAGTACAGAAGCTATCAGCATGTTAACAACAACAACCACAACACAGGTGTCTGCAATGCTGTTCAATTACTGCAGTTAAAGAGTAATATATTTTAAAAAGTTGAGTGCTTTTCTCTTCTGAAAGCTCTGAGAATTTTAACAATCCATAAATACACCAAAAACACTTTTTCATAAGACACTTCTCCTGCCCCAACACCCATCCTATCTTAGCCACATCCCATCTGCAAGATCTCTGCTATGTTGCAAGTTTTGCCTCCAGCAAAAACTAAGCAAGTGCATCGTACCAGTTTCGACCAATGAGGTGCAATATCTTAGCTTGCTGAGCGTTTCATGATACATAGTTTAAGGGTACAGATGCAAAAGCAGATTATTTTATAAACAGAATAACAATGAGTATGTATTTTTAAATTTTTTAAATAAAGAACGCAGCTCACAAATAAAATCTTTTAAGGGAGGATATATCCATATTGAAAAGCTTTACTTTTTCTTTGACAAGACCTTCCAGTAAGCAGCTCTCACTTACTTCTCCTTCTTTGAATTCTTGCTGTAGGGGAATCAAAATGTTTTTGCTCGAGAGTGATTACAAGGTTTTACGCCTGTAGATTAAACTCTTACAGTTCACTGTGTAAATTTATAATATGTTGCCAAAAGCACCGTGTCACTCAGAGGATATTCTGTGACATGCCTTTCTTAATCCACAGCGCTTATTATGTTGAGCAAACCTTTGCAAATGTAACAGCTTTAAATCTTCAAACCAGTGGATTAAATAACTCTGGAAAAGCTTTCTAAAAGAATCAGGAGTGCTAATATTTGACCAGAAGCATTTTTCTCAAACACAGATGTTGGACAAGAAATCCTTGACCCTTAATCGCTTAATTCCCAAAGGTTTTGGTAAGACAGTCAAGTTATTTTGCATCTGTCCTCTTCCCTGGAAATGTCATATTCAAACTATTCCCAGAAGGGTTAAAAGAAGGAAACTGTCCAAAGTTTCCTGGTATTCTGCAGCATTAGGAGCTCAATGAGCTGAAAACCAAATTCGAACCAGATTCTCCCTCCAACACCAAACCTTAAACATGATACAGACAGGAAAGGGCCTGTCCTGAGGCAAATGTCACAGCCCAACCTGATAAACGAATTGTCAGATAGTCAGAGAACATTTCTTCACTGCTCTAGGGTATCTAGAAGCATAGCACTTATATAGAGAGTATATAAGTGCTGCGTCAAACTTTTCATTAAACTTGGTGGTATAAGGCAGATCTTTCATAGAAACACATTCAATGAAGCTGTTCTTGAGAAAATCTAAAAGCCATAGAAAGATTGCAGGTCTGTAGTTATGGACTTTGCCTCAGCACTTCAACCTCACTGGGTCATCATATGTGGTTTGCTAAGTTGCTGTACTTCCAAATTCCTTTTACTGTGTCATAAAACCACAGTATTCAACTACTGACTGCTGAATATTGAGTAATTAGGAAATTTTATGTCCAGACTTCTTCACGGCATCAAGGTACTACGCTGCAATTTATTGAGCTCATCAAGAGACCAGGCCTTTGCCAACGTTTGAAGAAGTAGTTTGAATGCATAGGTGATAAAATTTTATACCTCTCCAGCCATAGAAGTGAGTGAAACAACCGAATTCAACAATTTGGAGGAGTGACCTATTCTAAGTTTGTATCTGAATGTCCTTAGCTACACTTTAGAAATTTCTGCACAGAAAAGCCAGGTGTATTTCCTCCGGAAATGATGGAGAATAGAGCGACAGAGCTCAGAGGGAAAGCTGCAGCCAGGTCGCAGGAAAAACACACTCCTCTTCACACACACAGATCAAATAACAAAAGCCACCGATCATATTGGGTCTCCTTCCCAAGCTCTGGCATCCAGACATTTCTGAGCGGCAAGATGGATACAGAGGTGGTCCGGTTTTTATCCAGCATAGAGCAGGCAGCACACTTCACACAGCCAAGGTGATCCCTGCCAGCCATTTTGCCCTGCTCTTAGTATTCATTTTCCAGGCGATCAAACTTGCTGCCAGGAGCTGTAAAGTGTGTGTGTGTGTGTGTGTGTGTGTGTGTGTGTGTGTGTGTGTGTGTGTGTGTGTGTGTGTGTGTGTGTG
>CAEGAF010186976.1:0-15795 GCA_903067075.1 Micropoecilia bifurca | reverse complement strand
TACAAGCGGCCGAAATGGGTTTCCTCCGCAGGGTGGCCGGGCTCTCCCTTAGAGATAGGGTGAGAAGCTCGGTCATCAGGAGGGACTCAAAGTAGAGCCACTGCTCCTCCACGTCGAGAGGAGCCAGTTGAGGCTCGGGCATCTGGTCAGGATGCCTCCTGGACGCCTCCCTGGTGAGGAGTTCACGTCCCACCGGGAGGAGGGGAGACCCAGGACACGCTGGAGGGACTATGTCTCTCGGCTGGCCTGGGAACATCTTGGGGTTCCTGGAGGAGCTGGAGGAAGTGGCTGGGGAGGGAAGTCTGGGCCTCCCTTCTGAAGCTGCTGCCCCCGCGACCCGACTCCGGATAAGTGGCAGTAAATGGATGGGTGGATGAATGGATGGATGGATGGATGGATGGATGGATGGACATTTAATGGCTTATTCTTCTTGAATAGTGCATTGGTGACTGCTGTTGGTGACTGCTGTAAATTGATTAACATAACAATTCTTCCTAAAAAACTTATTTTTTAATTGGTTTTATTTTTTTTTAAAGATGCACTTAAATAAACAGATCCTTCTGTATGCTTAAGGTCTGAATATTAAATTATTTTTCAGTTTTTAAATTAAGTTACTACCCCGTCTCTCGCCCGGAACGTTAGCTGGAGATTGGCACCAGCAACCCTCCCAACCCCATTAAGGCACAAGGGTTAAGAAAAGGGTTAAGAAAATGGATGGATGGATGGAAATAAAGTTACTTAAAATAAATTCCCTTCTAAAAATATTTCAATTTACTTAGTCTACCTCTAAGTGTCACAATCAGTATCAATATGCAATAAAATGAGCTTTATTAAAATAAAGCTACATTTTTTTCTCCCCAGGTACTAAATTTAAATATAATCAAATCCCTACTGACAGTTTCTTCCCACTGAAACCGTCGGTGTTTGTGTCGACTCACCTCCTGCTCTCTCAGCTTCTTGGCCAGATCTCCGGCCGGGTCGGTGCGGCTCACCGGGGCTCGCATGCGGCTCAGCAGGCCCTGCTCCATGTCGGCCAGGTCCGAATCCAGCTGATCCAGCTGCTGAGCCACAGCTGCCAGTTTGGGGTCTGGAGGAGCTGAAGAAACTGGAACTGAGTGAAGAAAGAGTAAAATTATCCTCTGATTAATTTGACCTAAAAAACAGGGACGTATTTGTGCCAGACTGTAATTTCTCATCGGAATGGGTAGAAATCCCATATGGGGTTCCTCAAGGTTCAATCCTAGAACTCCTCTCATTTAACATAATAACTGCATTATGTTTTTAATGGTGTAAAGCATTTTGTTGCTGAACTGTGCCATACAAACAAACTCTTCTTGATCTCTGGGACATTTTAATCTGCTCACAGATCAAACATCACGATGGTAAAGAAGTGAAAGACAAACACCTGACTGCTGAGCGTTACAGACATCTGATCTGGGATTCTTCAGGGACGCTGCCAGAGCTGCTCTCTTTTCCTTGATTTCTGCCAGCTCACTCTCCAAACTGAAAATACAAACAGAGTATATGAGTATAGTACACGTCTTAATAGCAATACTCTAAATTTCCGATGCAGATTTCCATTACTTACGAGTCAACTTTATCAATGGCGTCTGGGTCAGGAGGTGAGATCAGGAAGCAAACTCCTGGGAAAGTTTCGGTTTCTCCGTCAGCTGAGATTACGTCCCAGTTCTCGTTGTCAGAGAGGGATTTCAGGGTGAACGTTTCCCCTCTGGACAGAGAAGCCTAATGGCGGAAAAATGAAGTCAAATTATCGTTTTAAGGAGATCTGAAAACAATAAATCAAACTGAACGATTACAGAAATAATCGCAACTCTCAGTCTCTTGAGTTTTGCTTAAAGAAGATTTGATAAAAATGCATTTTGGACCTGGTCAGTCTCCCAGTCACACAGCGACTTCACTGAGACGGGAGTGTTGGAGGAAACGCGTCGCAGCTTCAGAGGGGAGATGGTTGAACTTCGTCTCCTCAGGTCGGTCAGCAGCTGCTCACAGTTCTGCACCGTCTTCTCCTCTCCCTACAGAGATCCAGAGTCAGTTGTCTATTCATTTTCATCAGCTGAGCGCCCATTTCTTGCTTTTATTTTCATTGTCTTTTCATTTTGACTTGTGTTATTTTGGTTTTTTTCCCTAATTTCACCACAACCTACTGCCTCCTAGTGAGCCGAACAAAAATCATAGCTTTTTATAACAATGTACCAAACCAGTCCCTCCAGAAAGTCGGGATTCACTGATTGTTCACAAATTTTCCACTGACTCGCAATTTTTGCCAGTGGTCACGACTTTTCTGCAAATCACCTTGTTTTCTGTATTTCCTTCACTGTAAACTGTTTGAGCTGCATTTAGTTGTGTCTACTATCTTCTACTCTTTAAGTAAATAAAAGCAGCCAGTTTTATATTTTGAACTTAAATGTAAGTTTGTGAGAAATAAACTTTCAGTAGTAAGTTGTGTTAACTTTTTATCCATTTTGCAAACTGCAGGAGCTGAATAAATTAGAGCTTTTCTCAGTTTTCCTTCCTGCTTTACCTTCTTGTTTTCATCTTACCTCCATCTGCAGGAGTGTCTTTGAGTTACTCTTCTGACTGACAGACTCTGGGGCCACAGTGGATCTGAGTTCAGTCAGTGTCTCTGACATCTCCTCAGTGTCCACTTGAAACTGGAAAAAAAATGGTACAGAAATGTTCATGTTGTGGTTTGAGAGAAGCTAAAAACACGTTGGACCGCTAAAAACATTGTCCATGCAATAGAATGTCCTCCTGTTACTTTTACCATCTTTTCTTACCTTTTTGAATTCATCCACGTTTTTCAGATGTGTTTCCTGACAAATGCAGAGATTCAGGAACTTCTGCCATTCGGTTCTCACCATTTCCATTTGGGCCTTAAAGTAAAGAATCAGACTGCATTAAATAAACATTCAATCTTAAAGTTGAACTCAGGTGAAATCTTTAAAGGGGACATATAAAAAAGTATACTTCTTGCACATTTCTACGGAAGCGCATTGCTTTGGTGCCCGTGACGTCACTCTTTTCGAAACTCCGCCATGATGGATGTCAAAATAACCATTGCGCTCCTATAAACCGGTCAAAAAACGCACCTCAGGTAGCCTAATATGGCTGTTATTTCTTTGATTTCGCAGTACAATGGTCATAGTGTGCTGTACAAATAGACAAGGGTGAAAACCGAACTTGTCGTTTTATTAACTTTTAATGAGGGGAGATGTGGCGGTGATGGTGTAGCCGGGGGAAACACGTTTTACAAAGTAAGAGGATTATTGTTCATATACTTTATAAGTAAGTATGATATCAATCATCGCATAATGGCGAAGGTACGAGTCGAGCTATCAGTAACCATGGAAACAATGCCCCGCCTTCATGTAGCCTAGCATGTACAAAAATAACCCCTGGTGTCCTGCACGTCATTAAAGCTGCTCAGGTGTAAAGGGAGACGCTGTTTATGACTTAATGACATAAATCATGTGGTGCGAATTCAGGAAAAGTCGGTAATTTGATCAACATGTCAGGACGAGGAGGTTTGGGTCGGTTTCTAAGCTAGCTGGTTCCGACGTCCATCATGGCGCTTCAAATGATTAAGTGACGTAGTTGCAAAGGGTCAAATTAAGCCAACAGAGCCCAGACTCGTTACCTAGCAACCCAAACGGAACTCCGGCACGATTGGTAAGCTAATTTTACCGCTGTACAATGGCTGCTAGAAAAGACAAGTGTTTTGTTGTTAACGTATCTTTTAGGAAGCACTTCTAATTTTTTGTTGGTTGTGCAGGAGGCTCTTCTTCAAAGATGTACTGTTGTATAATTGTACGTCTCTTTGTAGCCATTTTCTTATGACTCTAACTCAACTCAGTGTTTATGAGTGTAAACGTTGAGTTGAGGGGCGAGGACAGCAACGAATAATTTGGATTTAAAGTGACAAGAGGCTCTAAAACGGTTCATTCTGAAGGGAACAAACTGAGATGTCATTATCTGAGAATGATTTTGTGCTAAAAAAAAATGTAATGAATATGTTTTTATAGCACATATACATATCCTAACTTGTTCAAGGAAGCATAAGCCTGGTCTCCTTTTTGTTCTGACTTCAGTACCTGTATTGTTTCGCTGGCCGGGTGGTTCAGTTGGATGAGTCTTCCTCCTTCATCCTGGAGTCTGTTCACTTCACTCTCATGGAACAAAAGACCCTTGTTCTTGAAGTTCTGATTGGGAATAAGTCAAACATTTTATATCTATTGTTACTGCGAGATGCTAATATAACTATTTTTAATTTAACTAATGTTTAACAGATTCTCTAACTTCTGTCTTAAAAGTTTAAGGTTTCTAAACCCCTCTGTTGAACTTCCTTTGCTTTATTTTGTTTAAGAAGTCCTAACCAGGGTGTTATTTTTATCTGTTTTGTAATGTCTATGACAAAGAATGTGCAGTTGAAACCCTACAGGTGGGTAAAAGTTCTTATTTTATTCAATAAAACAGCGTTACAGCAGAGATTAAAACCAAACCTTGATTTGCTCTGACCTCATAGTGCCTGCGGACATCAGGAGGATGCAGCATTTGGTCGCTCCAGTCCTGCTTCTTGATCTTTTCCTGTTCTTCTCCCAGGAAGTTCAGCTCCTTGCTGCAGCCCTGCATGTAGTCGTAGAGGCTGTTCAGGTAGTGGCGCCGCCACTTGGAGTCGTCCTCGGAGACAAAACCAGCAAAACAACATTCAATCTCAAAGGTCAGGCTGTATTTTCATTTTTATTCATGAAATACCTCTAAAAACGACAACAGTGTTAAAAAAAGAAAACAAAACTCAGAAATTTTAAGATTAAATATTTCAGAACAAACAAGAAGATTTCTGAGTTTAAAAAGTAAAAAAAAATTGGTGAATGGTGAAAAGAAACTCAGGAATTTTAACATTAATCTATGAAATATAAAAAAAAACAAAACAAGGAAAGTCCAAAAGAATTGCTAGAAAAAACTGTGACATTAACATCAGAAATTTTCCAAAAAAAACTTGGACCTTTTTAGAGTTTTCAAACTCCAAAATGTCTGTTTTTTTTAATAAAATTTTTAAATTATTCTTGAAATCTCTGAGTTTTTTCTAGCAAAGTTTTGACTTTTCTAGACATTTTCTGAGATTTGTTTTTGGCTAAATTTACTCCTCCCTTTTTTAATATACTGTTTTAAAAAGCAGACTGACCCTAAACCTAAAATAACAACAAAAGCAACTTACCAGCAGGTTGTTATATTGTTTCTTAAAGACAGCATATTTCTCCTGAAGAAAAAAAACCAGTAAAACATAACGTTAATTGTCTTTACCCAGATTTTACTGATAGTGAAGAAGATGAAAAAGCTTTATTTTTATTGGCAAAGATCACTTATAATTTGTTCAGCTATAGTTGTGGCTACTGCATAAAACATTGATTTTAGATGTATTTGTTGTAAAATAACCACATTTCCTTCACATCTTACAACCTCTGATATGAGGAGCGGCCATATTGAATGTGAAGTCTGTCTCATAAATTGTTACAGGATATTTCAAACTCAAAAGTCAGAATTTCCCATTTCCAACTATGACTGCGATGCAGCAATTGTCTTCTTACTAATTTAACTTTTTCACATTTTTGTCATAATTCAGAAATTTCTCTGTATCTGGAAGGCTGGTGTTTGGTGAGAGAAATCCACCAGTTTATGACTTAATCTCAGTCTAAATCCAGAGTTTCTGTGAAGGACGACACATAAATCGGGGAGAAACAATTTAGGCAGATTTAAAATTAGGGTCAGGTAATACAGTCAAGGGGAGGAATAAGATCCACAGAGTCCAGAATCCATTTATCTGCTCCATAAAACTATTTTTTATGGCAGAGCTGTTGTTGACAGAAAGTCATAAAAAGTTTGCAGTTTGTCAGAAGTTTTGTAGTGAATATTCCTGCATTAAAGAGACCTCCGTCCATTTGAATCTCCAGACTTGTTAGCATATATTCTGAATACAATTTTATTTTTGCAAAAGCAAAGTCAGATACTTCGGTTTCTCAGATTTTTGTTTGTAAAAAACACAAAAATTGTTTTATTGTTTTTTTTGTGTCACCTTTCAGTTAAGCACTATTATGAGTCGTTATAAGGAACCAATAATGTGAAAATGTCCAATATGTCTGAATACTTTGCCAGTCAATGTTAATGCTACTGTTTTGAAATGAGCCTGCCGACCTTGCTGCCTGCAGAGCTGACACAAAGCTGTGAGCTGTAAGCCTTTATCTCTTTATGCAGGATGCTGTGAGCAGCGATCTGCTTCTCCAGGTCGGCCATGTTGGGGCCGTAATCCTCTCTGTTCAGCTCCTTCTGAAAGCAAAAAGCACAAGAACAGCCCCGTTCATGAAAATGCTCAAACCTTGTCACATTCTGCTGGGTCACAGTATCTCAGAGGCAGATTCTTTAAAGTCAATGTAAGTGAAGAAATTCTCCTGAATTTCGTAAAGCTGCATTATGTAACGTTAATAAAAAATATGTTTTTAACATATCTGGTCACTATGTTGTGACGGTGTAAAACAAATAATCTGTGAAAAATAATCAAGCTCCTCTGTGTTTTCCCAGCGCTAACTGCTAAAATATGTCACTCAGTCAGAAACAACCAATCAGAACCAGGATGAGGGTGTTAGCGCTGTCAATCACCCTCCTGTATGTACACTGTAAAACATTTGAAGGTGGTTCAGCTTGAAAATGAAATGACTGATTTTATCTATACAGCAATAATAGCTTGAAGGTGGTGGAAGAGATCGATCTTTTCACAGATTAACTGTTTCACACTATGATAGATTTAATAAATATGAAAAGAAAAAAAACATTATTTTGGTAAAAGTCACATACTGCAGCTTTAAATTCAGAGATCGCCACCAGTGTGAGGAGCTCTGATGTTTCTCTACACTTACTTGTTTCTGGATCAAAATGGGCCCCCAGTTAATTCTGGGCATCAGCGACACGTCGTCAATCTGGTCATAAAGGTCTCTGTAGAAGGTGCAGTCCTTCAGCCACCGCTCATGAAGGCGGCTGATACTGGAAATTCACACAAAGAACAGGGAAATATCTATTAGGTTATGTCATTTATAAGCTTATGTTTTGGACTGGATGCTTTAGTTTGATCATAATGGCCCAAAATGGAGGAAATCAAATGTCTATGAATCAGTTCTTTGTCATTAAACACCAGTATGTTCATCCAATGTTCTCACTCATTTTCAATCTCTTTGGCTTGAGGATGTTTGAGCTTCTTGGCTTTGTCGACGTCCAGAAACAGATCCTTCAGCAGGTTCTCTGCCTTGCTCAGTTTGGTCGATATCTCAGTTTGATGTTTAAATGGAAGGTCTTTCTTCTCATTTTCAGCATCCTGATAAAATCACAACACAGAGAAACAGATGGTTTGATGTGTATTTTGTTTATTCATCCTGGTATCACCATAATAATTTACAGTTTAAACATCCTAAAATACGTTTTCTGATGGGTTTTTTTTAAATTATTGATCATGGATCAAACTATATGCATGTACTCTGATGATATGTACGCTGTATAGCTGGATTTAAAACATGTTTTTCAGTACTTCATGGCAGTTATGTGGGGAGCCTGTGTTCTGTTCTGTGTAATGAAAACTAATTTTATAGGTTAGTTCAGGGATCCAGAATAAGTCTTAGTGAAAACTGTAAAAACAGTAAAAACAAACTGCAAAAACACAAAATCTTGCCACATCATTTTAGTCTAATATTTTGTACAAATATCTTTGCATACTTGAAATAAGACAAAATTAACTAACATGTAACTTTTCAACAAGAAATAGGAGCTTGCTTTAAGGCAATAATTCCTTAATATTCATTTAAAAATTTCCTCGTTCCACTGTCAGATTATTTCACTTTTAAAAAGACATTTTGACGTGTTTTAGTGAAAAGATCTGCCAGTGGAACTAGAACATTTTAATCAATATTAAGGAATTATCGTTTTACAACAAGCTCTGATTTCTTGCTGAAAACTTACTTGCTGAAAACTTACTTGCTAGTTACTTTTGTCTTATTTCAAATGTACTTGGATATTTGCACCAGAAACTATACTGAAATACACTGCAGTGAGTAGAAAAAGTCTGATTAAAAAACGTAAAGTTTCTCAAAACATTTTATTTATAAATGCCTTTTGTCAGTGAATCAGCTAAATAACTGATGCTGATGTTAAAGTTCGTTGCGTTCACATGAGGCCCGTTTGTCAGATTAGAAGTACATTTGAGAATAAAAACCTTTAAATATATTTTTATTAAGCCCACTTTTCTGTTTTATGTAATATCCTAAAGTTAAATGCTATGTTTTCATCACCTGTAAGGAGAAAACATCCATCTGTGTAATTAATCTACATGAAGTGTCTCAGTTAGCGATGATAAATGTCATTTTCAGCTCTGTTCCAGCTCGATGGATCTGTGTATTTGGTGGCTTTTCTCACCACAGCCAGCATCTCTTCTGACTTCAGGATTTCTTTCTCCACCTGGTCGGAGTCCGATTGCATCTTGGAGATCAGCAGAGCCAGGCTGCCTGCCTGGGTCCTGCAGGGAGCAAATCACAAGTCCAGATCAAAACTATGACACATTTGGTTCAGTCTTTTCAAAACCATCCATCTAAGTGACCAGGCCATCTAAAACAATAACCTACAACATTGTTTTGTGACTTTTCTAGTCTGTAGGAAACAGTAAATGGAAAAGACAAAGAGCAGGTTTGGTTGGGAATAATTTAGAAGATGTCAACATTTATTCTTTCTTACAAATATCGTTTAGTTTATTTTAAAATAAATGACAAAGTAGCTTGAAACATTTTTATTTTTGTTCACATTACTTTGTGAGCATTTTAGCTTTACATAAAATTGAAAAGTATGTCAAACTTCATCAAGTTAGACCAAAAAAATCTGTTTAAAATCTCATTATTGACCAAATTCCTCACTTAAAAACTCTTTATATAAAACAGAAACTAATTTATTGGTTTTTACCTTTTTACCTTTGAGTTTGAAGAAAACTATCAAAATGAAAAATGATTCAGATTCCAATGTAAAGAAAATGAAAATATAACACTACTGCATGATCTTTTACCAAAATAGACATTGAAAAATAGTGTAAATGTAGGACTTTATTCATATTTAAGTCACATGAATTAAAAGAAAGTAATGGACATGTGTTGTTTTGTGGCTACAATGTAAAGACTGTTCTCTCTTGGCTGAATCAACCATCTTTTCCACTGGTTGATCTTCATACCAAAGCAACTGTAAACCAAGTGAATCAGAGACGGTCCCAACACAAATAGGAAATAAAATCCCTTCAGCTGGTTTTGGTCGTCCCACTGGGACGTCATGGCGCCAAACCTCCAAGGACGAGCAATTAGATGGCATCTCGATTCAAAGCCTGAGCCTCTTCAAGCATTTCTCAGCTCTACTCAATCTGACCCAGATTACTAGACTTAATTTAATTTATTTATCTATTTCAAACTAGTTTTTAAAAATAAGAAAACATGTAATCAGTAAGACAAGAGAAAAAATTTAAACAAGAGCAAAATAATTAGCTTAGCACTTCTTTTCTGTTTGAAAAGGAGTCGGAAGAAGCTAGTCATATTTTAGCTGGCATCACCTGCATCCAACAGCTTTACTCAACTTAGTCTGTTTGTTTGGGGGAAAAACTGTGAAAAGTTCTTTGCGTTTTGCTGTTTTGCTGCCATGATTCTAACACACCTGTGTATCTCTGCACAGCAGCAGCAGCAGCAGGTATCCTTCACTGTGCACAGGTGTAAACCCAGCGCTAGCATCGTAGCGCTCATGTTGCCTTTAAAGGCAGCTCGGAAAAACAGGTTACCAGTTTTAACTGCTGATAAAAGTGACAGAGGACACAGATATGGGAAGTGCTGAAGCCCCTATTGTATCAAATTGACATAGAAACAGCAGAGTTGGCCATTCTAAGGTAAAAACCGAGCGCATACAATGTTCATGTTTTTTCTTTGTTTTGTTTTTTCATCCAGACGGCTTCTCTTGTCCCCCCCCCCTTCCCTTCCCCCCGCCCAGTAATGGCACGGCGCCCCACAGTTTGGGAACCTCTGGCATAAGCTAAGACGATTAGCATTTATGGGGAAGGCAAAGCGGGTCAATGCATAGAAAATGGTGTAACTGAGAAGGTAATAGGGAGGGGGAAAAGCGACATTTAGAAGTTTAATTTACAATTTGACCGAAATATTCAGCAGTAGATCTACGGCAAAAGTTTATATTGATACTAGAATCACAGAAATCAGTAAAGAGGAAAGTGTGTGAGCCACCTAGATGTGAAGGTAAGACGGTCATCTGTGACGATGAAGGATAGGAACTTCAGGTAAAGATAGATTACATTTGTGTTAATTGTGACAGAGTGGAACACCTTTTTACCTGGTTACTCTTCATTGTAGGTCGCTGCACTTTATTTTAATAATTAAATAAGATAAGATATGCATGTACACATATGTCATTTGCACTGCAAGTCACATAACAAAAATATGGACCACCATGACTAGTTTTTAGTCCCAGTTCAGCTCAGTCCTATATATGCAGAGGCCTGTTAATTAATCACATGATAAAACATACTCAATAATTTTAATTTGCTTGATTTATTGTTTTTTCTATTTTCTTTCTTTCTACGAAAAACTGGATTATTAGAGTCTTCAGTCTGGCGCTTTTCTCAGTTTGGACAATTTTGTATACAGGGACTTCATAATTAATTTTATTTGTTGTTTCTGTTTATTTGTTTTGGATATTTAGAATGTCTTCCAATTCCAGTGTTAAATGTTCATTAGAATGTAATGTTTATTGATATTTAAGAATCTGTTCTTGCCCTTTTTAACCATTACCTTTATATTGATTGAAAATGGGGTCATAGCAACAATATTATTGTTTATTGCAATAAATTACAGGACAATTTATAATCTAGCAAAATTTGTTATCGTGACAGTCCTTTGTATAAATCCACTGTTAGTTGCGTGGCTGGCTCAGGACTATGAGATTCTTGCATCAAATAGTATATTTTGAGCTTTTCTACCTAATCGGATCTAACTGATGAAACTCCGCCGTTCACACCAAGCATAGGAAAGATCAGCCGGCTATCATTTAACAGGCAATGCTAATGAGGCCTATGGAAAATGCATTCACAACATTAAAGTTTGTTTTTGCGAAGCTGTGATGAGTAGAAACAAACATCGACACACCCAGACGCCCCAGTTTGTTCGCCGATATCACCACCATTTCATCCTGACCTACCCTGAGGATGAGGGGGGGGGAATAAGATATTTCAGTACAATTTTAAAATACTTGTGAATTCTGATTGGTGGTTCATTGCCTGCTAGCCAAGTTGCACCAAACCTTAAGCTTTCCCTTTACATGGAGTAACATAAGAGCAGGCAGTGGTAATGATCCAACGAACTCCACCTCACTGCCACCTGCTTACCCTTACAGTAATCTTAGCTGAAGTCTTTGTACCAGAGCAGCTGCTTATGTTGAAGGGAGTTTCCTGAGTGTGAAAGCAAAGGCACTGACTCACAGGATGTCCAAATAGCAGCAGCACACACACAACACAACACACAGATCTGCACTCCACTTGTTTCCATTTAAAAAAGAGAGAAGGTGACAAAAGGTGTGGGTAGCAATATTAGCAGGAATGGCAGTAAAATACACAGATACACACCAATAAAAACAATGTTGATAATTAATCCAATTATCAAGTTACTAAAATGATGGAAACGAGGATTGTGACAGATCAGCCAGCTATAAAATAGCAGCAAATCATGCAGTTTTTTTCAAATCAGATGAGAACAAACAGTAAAACGTATTTTGTCCTGATTATCATGAGACTTCTTCGTTGACACGACACACTGTTGCCGGTCAACAGTGATGCTGTCTTTATCGCAATTTAATTGGAAACACATTATAACATCGTTTCCTGTTGAGGCAGTTCAGGATTTCACTCTTACAGTGTTGACTGTAAACATGTTTTATGTGTTTGTGTGCAGCAGCACCAAGATCTTCAGCTGACATCTTTTTTATTTCAATGCCAAACGCAGCTTAGCCCATAACTATTCATACCTACAGATTTAGATTTAATTGTTTCTGATTGGAAATGACACAAACATTTCCCAAAAGACAAAAAAAAGTATGTAAATTCTAGTTTCTATTTACATTTTTACAAAAGCTACTCCGACAAAAGATTTATACTGAATAATTATTGAAAGATAATTTATTTACTTCAATCAAGCATCACTTTTAACAACAGACAAGCTTTTTAATTTTTGTTTCTAGTTGTACTGTTGATGCAGATTGCTTTAAGCTAGGCAGGGTTTCACCCAGGAAGCCTGCTGTGCCCAGTGGTCGGGGCGTAGGGCAGTCATCCAGCGGTTCACCGTGTTTTTGAGTTAATAAATGTTTAAAGTTGACAGAAAATTTCAAAATATCACTTGATAATTATGTGTTTTTGGACGACTGGAAGATTAATACCTAAACCCTAAAAATAAAGTGTTTTGAAAAAGAAAACTAAAAAAAAAAAAATAAAATAAGTAAACTATGCTTAGGGGCACAAGTAAAGCCTGGTGGCCCGTCAGGCTTATAATACGCTGAGGTAAAGCCTGGCTAAGATTTGAATCTTTTAGGTTGGAAGGCCTCCCTTCCATCACCCTAATCTGTAGGTCCCTGTACAGATTCTCTATCAGATTTAATTCCTGGCCAAGCCAATCCAAAATGGCAACATTACAGTCAGATGAAATATATCAGTAAAGTTAAGCTTAACTGTTTGGGAAAGAAACATGCTTTGTTTGAACCACTTTGAGGTTCTGCAATGCCACAAAAGATAGATAAATATCTTGAACGATATTCTTCTATTTGTGCCACTTGATCCTCTAACTTAGGTAGACATGATGTCAGGCTCTGATTTTCTCCATGCCTGTAGACTAACTTCACACAGAGTCACTGGCTTTCTTTAACATTTCTGCCGGTGGCTTTAAGTAATCGGAGAAACCGAAAGAAGCTGTCTTAACACCCAGGAAACATGAAACACTCCCATTCTGGAAAACAACATGAAGGGGATGCATGACTGGAATACATGCATATCGTAATTAATATGATACGCATGTATTAATCATCTAGTATTAATCATTTAGAGGGAAAAACTCACTTGTTGAGGCTGCCTGAGCCCTTCAGCGAGCCGTCCTTGGTTTTCTTTGATTTTGACATCGCAGAGGAGGTAGAGATCCTAAGAAAGCTTCACCGTCTCAGTCGTACAGCTTCTTTGTCTCCAGCTTCCACTTTGTCTCCCTCTCTTTCTCTGTCTTTGGTTGTTCTTAAAAACACACAAACACTCTGACACATGAGCCAGTGTATCTCTAAACACTGCTGGCTCCTCCCAGACAGGGTAACAGGTGTGTTAACACCCAGGTATCCTCCTTGTTGAAGAAGACTAGACTGACCTGTTCTTCACGCTGCCCCTCTGTTTGTCCTCCTCCTTGTTTGTCTTTTCATAGGGGTCCATGACTGGACCAGCACTTCTCAAACTACTTGGCAAGCTTTCCCTTTATAGGAACAAACAATGGCAATAAAGTGTTATTTTGTGATATATTTCCTATCATTCTACAATTGGCCTTCACGGAAATTACTTAAAAAAAAGACACCATCCTTAAAAGCAAACTAGAACTTTTTAGTAAATGCCTATGTAGCTCTAGAGGTGATGACGGACTGGCCTTAAGGCCATGGAGGTACACTAAGTTAATTTATTCAATCTTTCTAACTTACTTGTAGTCACACGAAGTGTAAAGTAGGAATTGAAGAGAAATATCAACCAAGATAGTCCATAGTGTCAAAGCCATCATCTCAGACCAAAGTATTTAACCACCTATGTGACCTTTACCTCTTTCAAACCAAACAAGTGGTATTGGTTTGATCAGTGCTCAGTCTTTAGGTTTTTAGGGACCATAAGTGCAATATGTTGAACTTCTGAAGATGCCTTTTGGTGGCTAGTTGAAAGCTTCCTGTAGCCTGATCTTAAAAATGTAGAGTAAGAATTTTACTGAGACCACTGAGGAAGAATCATTCCCCTGTTTGAGGAAGGGCCAAAAGGACATCATTCTCTGTTTAGCCCTAGTGCCCAACCACCAGGCTTAGCAAGTTCTCTGGGGGAAACCTTGGCAGATCTACCCAACTGACATTTAAAAGTATGAACATTAATCTTCATTCTTGTTAAATTATCCTAGGATTTATTGTCTGCTGTCCTATTTAGTCATTGGCGATGTTTTTCATTATAAAATACTCCAAAAATGTAATTCATCCTTGTTCTCTGCTGGTTCCTCAAATTAAGGTGAAGCAACTACCGTGAAGTAAAGAAAGAAACAGTGAAGGCTATATTTAGAAGGATGTTTAAGCAACTGTCATTGCTTGCATTTTTTTCCTAACAACATGGATGCTGCTGGATTCTCTGAAGTGCAAAAAACAAGTGGCAGTTTAACGAGAAAACATCCAGAAGTTTCCCTCTACCACCACTCCCTATCCGTTTTTCCTTTTCATCCTGGTGTGGTGATGTTTGCCCCTATGCTTAACTGTGTTGCTGGTACAAACATTGTGCGTCTTTGGAGTTCCATCATAGAGCAAAGTAGCTTCTTCATGGACAGGAATTATAAACTGGAGTTACATAACCTGATTCTGTAACTTGATCATTGTCTTTATGAATTTAGCAGTTCTGTTGTAATGTTTTTCTCTAAGGGCAACAGGAGTCCAGCCTCTACAGCTACTGCACTATTCAGTAATTATTTTGGTCATCTTAATGTTTTTGTTTTTGTTTGCTTGTTTGATTTAATGCCTGATTTGGGCATTCAACAGAGAAATTTCCATGTTTTAAAGTTTTTTTTCCTGGTTTTATCACTGCCTAAGATTATGTAATTATATTAGGTATAAGCTGTATTTATACAGCACCTTTCACAGATAAAAGTACAATGTGTTTGTGACTACATTTGCATCACCAGTGTGTGGATAGTTCTATTTACTATACTTTCTTTGATTGGCCCTGAAATGGAAAGTTGAAAGTGTCTCTCATACAGCGACTTTCAGAACAGATTCCAAGCTTTATTGTGAATCCACACGATTAAGTGAAAATTGCAAATGACAGGATTAATGGCTTTTGATGTGGAATTTTGTGACAAATCAAATAAAGCAATGGACTAGTGGTTCACTTTAGGAAGTGTTCATGTACATCAAGAAGTTTCTCCCACTTATCGCATGTTGGATTGGTGACATAAGTCCAATGAGTGAGACTATTCTAGGATACCCCAAGGCCTTAATCCCAAGCTGGTCTTTCACTCCTGTCTCGAATCACTCTACTTCCTTGTCCAAAATGTTTTCATTTCTGTCTGTGTGAGAACAGTCATGGGGGACTGAGAATCTACACCAAGTCCCCTAACAATCAATCAACAGTGACATTGTGACCCTTCAAATCGGTTGTTCTCAGAAAGCTTTGCTAATTAGCGTAGAGTGTGAGCAGCAGTTTGATATCCATCCATCCATTTTCTTCTGCTTATCCGGGGTCGGGTCTCGGGGGCAGCAGCTTCAGAAGGGAGGCTCAGACTTCCCTCCCCAGCCACTTCTTCCAGCTCCTCCAGGAACCCCAAGATGTTCCCAGGCCAGCCGAGAAACATAGTCCCTCCAGCGTGTCCTGGTCTCCCCTCCTCCCGGTGGGACGTGCCTGGAACACCTCACCAGGGAGGCGTCCAGGAGGCATCCTGACCAGATGCCCGA
>CAEGAF010186955.1:0-14434 GCA_903067075.1 Micropoecilia bifurca | reverse complement strand
TTACGTGAGGCATCCTGCTCAATGCAAAACGACCAGGGGCCAATCGGACCTGGTCGAACCGAGCCGGGCCGGGCCAGACAGGACCTGAAAAGGGCTACAGCTTGTGACGGTGTGGCGAGAGGTTGAAGGAGTTAACAGTAGGGCTGTGTAATAATATCGACACTTTTAAAAAAGGTTTTATTGGCTATAGTGGCCTTTATTTGGTAGTTGACAAGGGGAAGGAAGACATGCAGCAAATGTTGCCAGGCTGGAAATCAAACCTGCAACTGCCACGTCGAGGACTGAGGCCTCCATCCATATGTGGGCTGTGCTTCATCCTGCCTTTTTTACTGCCTTCCAGAGAGAGAGAGTTGACTTTCTGTTTGTAGACATTTTTCCTGTCGCAAGTTCACCTGCAGCAACTCATTGGTTGCAGTTAAAATGCACTGGAAGTGAATGATACTTTCAAAAAGGAAATCAGATCATTATTTTAGGAATACTTTATTATATCTGTGGACATTTTGTCTCAATCAACAGGTTAAATCGCTATGGTTAAATTTCGGATCAATATGTACAACAGCAACGCAAAATGTGAAACATTGAAACTNAATGTGTCTAACAGTTAGTCCTCCATCGGGTCGGTACCGGTGAGCTTCACTCTGCCTGAGCAGTGATAAACAGAAGTTGTCTGGGAGTGTCACTAGAGACCTGCAGGCTGCTTTCTGATGAGATCAGTCGTAGTACAAATTCTTGCAAAGTACAGCTGAGAAGAAAAAAAATGCTGTGCATTCACTTTATTTTGGATTCTGGCCTCTTTCCGAGCCAGCTGTGAGCAGTGAAGTTGGCATCTTGTTGAATAAATATTTTAATGAGTATCCTGTACAACAGCTGCCATTAACTAAGAACAAATCTGACCCCTGCTGATCTCTGAGTATTTGTTGAAAATATAAAATGTCAGCATATAAAAAATTGCTCACTACAGGAAATGCACAGACAGGATCTATAGAGGAGTTCTGCCTCTAATAGATTATCCAGTAAAAGTGAGTCACAATTTAAAACTAAAGTTAAACCATAAGGTGTACTTATGGTTAACAAAATGTGGGTTTTGTTTAAAATGATTCTACAAAACTTTAAAAAAAAAAAAACAGAAATGTGTAGAATGTGTGTGTGTGTTTGAAGTTGGTTCTGAGGGCACATCTGGGTTGTGCTGCTGCACTTAGTGGATGGAAGCAGCTGAAAATCACAAAGCGAACATCACTGATGCAGCTCAGAGGGCTGAGGTAGAGCGGTAGCAACTTATTCTACTGATGTTTGATTATGTGGGATGTCAGACCGAAGCTAAAATACAACTTAAGGTCAGTTCTCAAAGTAAAGTAGCTTTTATATTAAGATCCAATGTGTTGCTTCCAGCACTTCATAACTCAAAATGAGACAGTTTACAAACAGGAAAACATGCTCTCACATACACACACACACACACACACACACACACACACACACACACACACACACACACACACACACACACACACACACACACAACCATACAGCAGCAACAAGCACAGAAAGAATAAGAACTGTGTCCTTAAACTGACTGGAGAAAGTAACAACACATCCCATGTGATCAGTCTTCAGATCAGCTCAGGTTCTCCTCTTCATGGCTTGACCTCAGCAGAATGAAAAACGTAAAAACCTCAACCCAGTGACAGCAGACCGCTCCTGCTTCCATCTGCCCAGGTGTCTTCTGTTGTCCACTTTTTAAAATATATATATTTTTGTCCCGTAGCTGGAGTGAAGATGCTGCAGCTTCACGCCGCCCTCGTCTGCATCCTCCAGCATCGGAGTCTCTGTTCACACTCTGTTCACTCTATTTATGCTAACAATGTGGATTGCTGGAATCAGCAGTTAGATAATTTAATCATTGGCACACCTACTATAAACTTATTCTTATTGACACTCTGATAGTACTGTTTACATTATATCCTATGCATGTATAATATAGGTTACATTTATCGACCAGTTGATTTCTGGGTGCCAATTTCCTTAATTTTTGGGGATAGTGATTGGCCTATAGTTACATGTGAAGCCGATCTTATGCCCTAATCTTATTTTTGTCATAAAAGGGTTAGAAATCAGCCTATGTCCTCTCCTGCTCTGCAGTGAGAGGTTTGACTGATAAACCAGCCAACCAGGACATGTCTGAAAGTTTACCTACCTCCGGTACCTACCTTTCATACCTACCAGTCGTAACTAAATTTGGTACACACCTGTCATAAATACCTCCAGTGACTACCTGTCATACCTACCATCGGTACCTACCTGTCGTACCTACCTCCGGTACCTAGTACCTACCTCCTGTACCTATCTCCGATACCTATGTGTCGTACCTACCTCTGCTACCTTACTCCTGTATCTACATGTGATACCTACCTCTGATACCTATCTATGGTACCTACCTCCGGTACATACCTACGATGTCTACCTCCGGTACATACCTACGATGTCTACCTGTGGTACCTACCTCCGGTGACTACCTGTTGTACCTACCTGTCATACCTACTTCCAGTACCGACCTCCGGTACCCACCTGTCGCACCAATCTGTCATACCTATCTCCGGTACATACATCCTGTGCAACACTCCAGGTACCTATATGTGTCATACCTACCTCTGCTACCAACCTCCTGCACCTACCTGTAGTACCTACCTCTGATACCTACCTGTGGTACCTATCTCTGGGACCTACCTCTGGTACCTACCTGCTGTATCTACCTGTCGTACCTACCTCCGGTACCTATGTGTCATACCTACCTCTGCTACCTACCTCTGATATCTACCTTTGGTACCTACCTCCCATACCTACCTGTGGTACCTACCTCCGGAACCTACCTCCTGTAAATACCTCTGGTACCCAGCTGTCGTACCTATCTGTCATACCTACTTCTGGTGACAGAAGTAGGTATGACTTCTGTCATACCTACTTGTCGTACCTACCTCTGGCACCTACCTGTCATACCTACCACTGGTACCTACCTGCCATACCTACCACTGGTACCTACCTCCTGTACCTACCAGTGGTACCTATCTCCAGGAACTACCTGTGGTACCTACCTCCGATACCTACATGTGGTACCTACCTCCGGTACCAATGTCCGATACCTGCCTTTGTACCTACCTCCGGGACTTACCTCCGATGCCTACCTCCTGTACCTACCTGTCATACCTATCTCCGGTGACTACCTGTCGTACCTACCTGTCATACCTACCTCCTTACAGGAGGTATTACAGGAGGTACAGGAGGTAGGTATACCTACCTCCTGTATCTACCTGTCTAGCTATCTCCAGTGACTACTTGTCATATCTACCTCGGGTACCCACCTGTCGTACCTACTTCCAGTATCTACCTGTCGTACCTACTTCCAGTACCTACCTCCTGTATCTACTAGGGGTTGCACCGACTAGTCGACTAATCTACTAGTCGATTATTTTCTCTGCAATGACTTTTTTCTTGGCCAGTCGACTAGTCGCAATCACGTGACACAACATATTTTTCCAAGGAAATGAAAGAAGATGGACCAGGTGAGTTCGCCAGAAAGCTCAAATTGTATAAAAATGTAGATAATTTAACAAAGAGAAGCTGTAAATTACAGCATAGGTTCCCGCAATAGGGGCGTTGCGCGGCGCGGTGGTCAGCGCAGCGCCCCGCATATAAAGACTTTAACCCGCGGTGGTCAGGAGTCAGACTCCCGTCCTCCAGTCGCTGTGTCCAGGCCTCTCCGCTCTCTCTGACGCCTTACTATCAGATTACTGACAAATAAACTAGTGTCAAAAAAATACTTAAAAAAAAAAGACTACCGGAGTAACGTGCGACAATGTGGCATGATGTCTGGATTTTTTTTTTTTATCCCTCAACTGATCAGCGTCAACCTGCTACTGAAGCTTCAAACCTGGCACTCTTATAAAAATATTGGGGGGGCGCCAATTTATGTTTTAGCATCCACCTGAATAATGTGTAGTTGCGCCACTGTCCAGAGATCATCAGTATCAGCCGGTGGTGGAAAAAAAAAAAGTCAGACCGACTTTGTGCAACGAACTTTTCTCCGGTGCTCACGAAGAATCATGTGTCTATTGCTCTTTTAATTCTGCATAATATACTTAGTAAAAGTGGGAGAAGGGGAGAAGGTGTAGGGGTTAATATTTACCGTGAAAATAGCTCATAAAGCATCCAAGTTGTTGTGAAGGATTTTGCGCTTACGTCACTATGACGTCATCGCGACTAGTCGACATCGACTCGACTAGATCGGTAGATCAATTAATATATTATGAAACCTGCTATGTCTTTGGACTGTGGGGGAAAGCTGGAGTACCCAGAGAAAACCCACATATCCACAAGGAGAACATGTAATCTCCTTGCAGAAAGATCCCAGGTTGGTTTTCGAGCCTGGAACCTTTTTGTTTTAAGGCAACGTTGCTAACTACTGTGCCACTGTGCAACCTGCAGCTTACCAAGATTACTTTGAAAAGTANAAAAAGTATGTTTACCGTACTTTTTTAGCATGATGTAGATGTTGCATGTTTTAAGTTAGTCTGAAAAGCTTATTTACGACAGTTGTGATATAAAGTTCAAAAGACAAGATATAGGACAATCAAAAATAGAAAGAAACTTGTGTGCGCGTGCTTGTTCCGCGCCCTAATCGAGAGAACTACGGACACCGTGAAAGCTCAAACAACCTGTTTCGGCGAAAATAACTGCGCTCTCAAAACACACACAAAAAATATTAGATATAGACTTTCAACTTGAATCTTAGAATTAAAGAGTGATGGAAACAGGACTTCAAACCTCAAAGCTTGGAGCTCATCACGACTAATGGTCAATACCAGTGAATACATTGTGTCGTGCAGGAAATAAAAAAGGACACTTAAACCATTCTCCGGACTCTGTTTATTGGAATCACTGAGAAAAAAAATAAATACATCTGCACCTAAAAGATGAAAACTTTCTGTAGTGAGGCTTCGACTACAGCACATAAGCTTCAGTTTATGCATTTTAGATGTTAAAAAGAATCTTTTCTGAAATCAACAAGCTTGGCAATAATGTGTAATTACAAGTGATGTGTACTTACTGAGCAGGAGCTCATGTAAAACGTCATCTACAGAAATGAGTTTACTGGCTTGTTTTCTTACACCTGTGCTTTTTGAGTTTACTCTTCATAGGCCTTTAAATACGAACAGTTAAAATACACTGAAAAAACAAAATCAGTTCTGATGGCATCTGAACAAATACAACTTGAGTTGTGTCCAACTTGCTTCCTTTTTCTTGGATAGAGAATGTTATATGTACTGCATTTTTACTCCAGAAGAAACTTTACAAGTGGGAATGTAAAATAGTCAAATAAATGTAGGGGGAAACATGAATAATTTGTCCGTCATTTTTAAAACGATTTAACAAATGTCCCTATTTTTACGAAAGAATATTTGTTTTGATTGCAAATATAACAAACAATATTCTCCCAGCACAAGCAGTCCAACTCTAATATTTATACACTGCTAAATCTCAGGGATCTTCACCTATTACATGCCAATGATCCTCCTTTTTTATGTAGAAAACCTGCAGTGTTTTGCTTCCGTTATACAGAGCAATAAAAAAGTTAAGGCAAGATGCATCAAACAGAAATCCGAATGCAGGCGTTCCGAATCCACCGGTTCTGGATCAGTCAGCAGCTCCAGAGGTGTCTCTGTCTCAGGCATCTTACGCTGGTTGGAGGGGAAGAGGAGAAGGCCGTGGTGGAGGAGGAAGGGACGTGATTCCTTTGTAATTCTTTTCTTTTTTGGGATATTTTACAAAAGGTGTCCACTGCTGTTCCTGTTCCCCTCTGATCGCTCCCAATTTGCCAATTCGCTTCTCTTTGGCACTTAGGCTGGCAGACTGAGCTTCTTTCCTTTGAGTACTGAAATCAGGCAGAGCAGAAACAGCAATAAGACACAGCAAGACGGTCTGACATGAGAGCAAAGACGAGGACAAAGTCCATAAAGTGACAAAGTGCCTAAAAAATAACCTTAGAACAGTTGAAATTACTTTAGAGCAAGGGTTTACCATTTTAAATCAAAGAGAAAATATTTCTACTTGACAATTTAAGCAAATAGGTCCATTGCAAAGTGGGTACGATAACATGAATCCATTTAGCCCATTTTCTTCTGCAGTCAAGCTGTTAAAAAGGTTCAGTCCAAATGAACAGCTAACAGACAGAAAGTAAGTTCCTGTCAAATAGCTGCTCACACCTGTTGCGCTTCCTCAGTCTTCCTTTTTAAAACTCTATACTGAAAAATAAAAATATTTGAGCAACCACATTTTTCCATCAATAATGTCCAAAATGGACACAATTAGAAACTAATAAAGTCCAGGCTGACCAGTGTGTGGATCAAACAGAGTAGAGGAGTTGTGTAGTGGAGGTAGAGTGGACATTTGTTTTTTTACTAACATAAAGCTAATATGCTTCTCAATTATTGCCAACTTTTGTATACACATAAAGGTGCCATGTGGTATTTGGCATAAAAATGTCAACAGCTTATCCTTCAAATCCAAGTCTGAAACATCCCACATCTCCAGCCCTGTTGTCTCCATTGTCCCAACTTTAATACCTCTGTCCAGGGCCGGATTTACAAGGATTTGGGCTCCTGGGCTGCAGCCAATTTGGTGCCATACACACAACAGAAAAAAATGTTCCACTAAAGTGAATTATAATACATTAATAGATAGACCTATACATGAATTGATGCATGGTAGGTTGAACGCAAACCCTGAGCAGTAGCTCCATATTGTTTAAAAAAAATATACTGTATATACAACTTTGTATTTTAAAATGCTCGGATATTATTTATATTAATAACAATCCCAAAATATTATCATCATTCATCTGATATGGGCCTATATGTTTTATATAAAGAACAATTCAAAGCAAGCATTTTTTTAAAAAATAAATCTTTGGGGTCCCCCATGTAAGCCCTTTCTAAAGTCTGGCCCGGCCTCTACCTGCCCTAATGGGATGGACTCTCAGTATGTGGTTGTCACAAATGTTCCTTTGCAACCTGAAACCCTCCCAACAGCGAGTTTGGTCACACGAGAAGCTCGACCTTTACAAACAGAGCCAGGTTCTGTGCTTTGTGACCAAGCTACGTAAGACCACACAAGATGCATGTTTTACAACATTTATCACCTAAATGCTTTAGAAAAGGTCACACCTTCTTTGTAAAAATTAAATGCGTTAAATTTTTTTTAAAGCTCTCACCTTTTGTTACATACAAATAGAAGAAATCGCAGTATAGGATGGTCTGCACCACTCCTGCCACAATGGCGATCATATCAAAGAATCCTTCAAAGTAGAACCTCCATATCCAGTTGATGAGGTAGAGGGCCCGGTAGAGTCCTAGGAAGAACAGGTAGTGGGTGGTGATGGTCTCAGCCTCTCCCGTTTTGCTGATCATGAAGAGCTGCGGGAGGATGGCCACCGACTCCAAGTAGATGGAAAATGTCCACAGGATCTGCGGGATAAACAATTCCAGCATGTTTTTGACTGAACTTGCCAACAAATCTGCTTTAAAATTGGTGTAGATTACTGACCTCCAGAGGGGAGAAGTCATGATTGACCAAGAAAGCCAGCCCGCCCACTGGGACCACCAGGAACTCCACTCTGAACGTGTCATGGTTCCCGTCGTAGGTCGCCTTGAACTTCATGTAGATCAGGTAGACGGTGGCGTAAGCGCATCCAATGTAGATAATCTGTAGGACGATAACAAGCGCGCTAGCTTAACGCAAACAGAATCAGGGTGGGAGGATGAGGCTCATCCTTCAGCAAACACAAGCGTTTTAGTTCAAGGGCAAGCTCCACCTCAGCAATGTGTGCTCACGTTTCCTTGCGGGAAACGCTCATCGCAAAGCGATTTACCTTCATTGTGGTGTTGTAGAGGGAGATGAAGGACGTAAGCAGGTCCAGGTAGCGAGTGGTGAACACCAAGGCAAACAGGACCTGACTCTTTCCAGAAATACCTGCAAGGAGACAGCAGATGGCAGAAACAGGAAGTTAAAGAGTGAATTCTTCTCACAGGATCAGGTAGGAGAAACGCTGCTGCCGTTTGGCACAGACTGTTTTACTGCCAAACCATCAGTGTCAAGTGATTTTTATTAGGGTTGTGTGTGACTAACAGTTTTCTTGTCAACAAATTACCCCCCCATAATTATTATGGAAGGTAATATGATCATAATATGGGCAATGTGATCTTCACTGATTTATACCGTCCTTGGTCAGGTAATCAGGTGAAAAGGTATGTGGGTCGGGCTAGTTGCGTCATGCTCACATGACTTAAATTATTAATATCCTCTAAAACACACATTTACTTTCAACTCAGACACGAGTTATTTTTAATACCTGACCATCAGGATACACAATTAATACAAGAACATGAGAGCAGTGAAGTCCAGACACTTCCAACTCTGGATCCAACTAAATAAAATAAGTGTACAGTAATTTTAATCATTTTTGACAAAACTCTTAAAAACTTGCGTTTTGGGGAAATTGATTAAAAAGTATAACTGTCTAATCAACAGATTAGTGCTCACATCTGTAGAGTATCTTTACAATAATACTAACTAATCAGAATTAGTAGTGCAAAATATGGGTATGTATGCACTCCTAGGGGCGCCATGCTAGAGGGGGCGCCAAAACAATGGCGGAACAATTGTTTCTAGTCAGCATTTTCTGTATTTAGCAACTGTGTCCATGCAAAATCTCCAGGGGAGTGTCTATAATGTGCTTGCATACATCTCAGAAAGTACTTGGATGCATCCCTGTGCACTAGTTTTGTTTTAATAGTCAGCTCACAGGACGGGGATGCCGATACTGAAACGGGTCTCTGGAGGTTCGATACGACAGGGAGACTAACGGTGTGACTCAATCTCCCGCCCAGCAGCAGTGATAACACAGGGAGCTGACTGATGCACAGCTGTAACCTTTGATCCAAACAAAAGAAAGGGATTAAAAAAGCTATGAAAACACAGCAAACTGCTTCCTGCAACTCTCCAGGACACAGCCAAAGTGTGGACACTGTGACTGTTACTTCTGGATGGGCCACTGCCACGTCACAGAACACACAAACCGAACTGTGGGGGAAGAAGCGGTAAAAACGTGGAAGTAACTCATTGTAGGTGAATAATAGACATTTTTGAAGGGCCTAACATGGCAAACTAAGAGCAAACTATGCCCAGTCAGCTGACAGCACTTGGGAATCCGGTCGCCACTAAAGCCACATGCAGGCGTTCATTGCAGCGTCGCATTGTTCTTTGTAGTAGCAGCGTCGGTATGAAACGTCATATTTTCTGACAGAAATGGTAGCTTTACTACACCGTGTACTACTAGCAAGTTATAGCTAACGTTAGCTTGGAGCTAGTAAGTGAGGTTCAACTGGGAAACCGAGATGGATACTTGCGTTTTGAACTGACATTTTTCAAATAGAGGTTTGTATGAGAGAAAGAAGGAAGGGGTGCACTCACCCGCACAGGACCTGCTTTTCCATATTTTTAGCAACAAAATGATGATGGCTGCTAGGTGGGACAAGTCGCCGGTTAGCCTGAAAATGTTCATGTTTGAGGAAGCCCCCTCAGTCACCAACTTATCTCAAAGCTCTTCGGTGAATTCCGTTACTCTCCGGTAACGCTCCCTTTTCCACCCAGCCCAACTGCGAAGCTGAACACAAACGCGACGCCAGGAAAAAAACTACGGTATTTAGCTCGGGGGGAACGGGGAAAATGGCGAGTGGAGAGCGACGTGGCTGGGAGACGTGGCCAACATAGCAGCATCCAATGACAAGCGAGAAACGAACGAACATTAGCCAATCAAAAAGGTGCACTGCCTCATTTGCATAATTTATGTCAAGCAAAGCCTGCCTTCCGTTTCTGAAGGCTCGGAGTTTTCCTTTATCGGTTCATACAAGTTGATAATTTCAAGATGACAGCGTATTCCGCTGAGCTGTATGGAGGATATATTTGACGTGTCATTAGGATACGTGTTGAAGTTGTTTATCACGAGATACGAGATTTTACTTCAGTGAAAGCTGAAGTAAAATCGGCAATCATGAGCAAAAGTTTTGATAGTGACAATTTATATGGCTTAGACTTTTTAGATACCGTTCTCATATTTTCTAATATTTAAAGTGAATCATACATTTCAATGTATATTACCGAGTACATTCATTAATATGCACCTGATGAGTCTACACAACAATCACAAAATCAATGATGTCACGAGAAAAACTGGAGCTTCATATTTTTCTAAAAAAAAAATACTTGTAAGTTTTACCACAAACTAAAAATTGTCTGATTTGAATATAATGTCCAATGACACTGGATGAAAACAAAACAACAAAAAAACAAAACATCTAAAAAATTGTCGTTTTTATTCAGGAACACAACTTTTACTCATAAAAACATCATGGCACATTTCTTAATTGTCATTTGGCACCATCATCTGGAACCCCACCCTTTTTATGGTCAAAGAGTTGGGGACGAAATTACAATAAAATAATAATTAAAAAAAAAAGATTCCACATTATGAAATTCAAAAGCAACCGATGACACCATCATTTGTCAGAGCTAGACTTAACATATTTGTAGAAAAACCTCCAAAATCAACATGTTGGAAAAAGTGTTATATAGCTTTCAGGTGCCATTAGAACTTTACATTTTTGCTCTTGTTCAACATATAACCTCATTTTAGCCACCAGGCCTCAAAAGCTGTAATTTGTGTAAATATTTTGAAAAGTTGTTTTTTTCTAATCAGCACAGCTTGCAATTTGTGCCAAGTGTAGGCATTTCTCTAATCCAAGTGTCTCCCCCCCATTTACAGTCAATGTAACAGAGACCATAATGGCTGCTTCACCTTACTTTGTGTGCGTAATATGACATTAAATATGTCATATGACCAAGTTGCTTTCCATTTAAAATGAACACTGCAGAAATCCAAGTTACCGATTCCAGTCATGAGCAAGAAAAAAAAATCAACTGCTAAAAGAATTTTGTCCTAGAAGGCAACATCCACAGATACAGATCAAATGAATCAAGATCTTACTGAGTCTGAAACAATCATGCACAAAGAAATGTTGAAGACTGTGATGTAAACAGCTCACAGCAGTAAAAACAGCAGGAAACTGCATGTAGATCTTAGACAACAAAAAAAGTATCAGAAAACTGAATGGTTAAAAAAAAGGTGGGTTCTTGTCTTTAATTTTGCCCCAGGCCCTAAAATGATTCAGTCTGCCTCTGTTTTCGTAGGTTCACTCCTATGCATGTCAGATTTACAGGTTAGTGAGCAAATTTGAGAGCTTTTACTAATACATTTGATAGAAAGCACAAAAGGCAGTGTTATAAGTTCACGTTGTTTTGCTGAACTTTTACTCAGTAATCAGAAAATGTAAAGAATATTCTACTTTTACCTTTAGTATTTACAGCTGTTGTCATGTACTAAAAGTAACCAAATAATAAAAAAATGTATGGGTTTACTGTTGAAGTTAACATTTAAATCTTAACACAAAACACAAGTACAAGACTTTACAGATTACGGTAACACTTTAGACGAACCAAATCTTTAGTGGTTGTCCCGATAGCCTCTCTTTTTTTCTCCTTTATTGCTTAAATAGTTGAGGTATCTCTGGATCCAAAAGTTCTAAACCGCAGCACCTGAGCTTCACTTGCGACTCCCGATTTCCACCCAAGTCGGAAACGGACGACTGCAAGAACGACACGTTTTACATTGCACTAACACCCATGAAGAAAAAAAAAGAAACCCCTAAAACATTTGGAACGCATCCCCCACTCCGACAATCAGTTCCATTCTCACTGAGGAGAATCTCCAGCGTCCTCTGATGCCTTGAGAACAAAAACCGCATCATCCAGTACATAGTAGTCGTTATACATGTCGCCTTCGCAGAGGTACGGCAGTCGGGTCACGGCCTCCAACTCAAAACCCGCCCGCTTGAAAACCTCACTGCACAGATTCGTGACTTGCTCCTCCCACGTCTTTCCCGCGATTTTAAGGTGCTCTTTTGGACGCTCCCACTTCCCTCCTAGGAGATGAGGAGAAAAAGAAAGAAGTACCTTTATATTTTATTTAGATTGGAAATCAAATCAAAAGCATAACTTTGTTGTTTCTCCACTGACCGACTTCAATGTAAGGTTGAAAGGGAAGCACAGCAGCCAAGACGAGTCGTCCCGTCTTGGGGACCAGGGAGCTCCTGATGTCCCGCAGGAGATGCAGAGGGTCATCACAGCGGTCCAGCAGGTTCAGGCAGCTGATTACGTCATACTGGAAACCAGTGTGCTGCCACTCATCTATACCCAGCAGTCTGAGCACAACAGAAAGGCACATAAACCCTATTGTCACTCTCTGCTAAGTGAAAATAACTATTTCAATGGGATTGAATTAATACATAAAAATCGCAGAAAGTAATGACATGCCGAAAAAAAAACATCCTGTTTTTCAGAACATAATAAATAGGATCTACTCTTTCACGGGTTCCAAAACTAGTTGAATATGACTATCCACTATGCCATTTTTCAATAATATTATCCTATGGAGGGTAACTTGAAGGGAAATTGCTGTAAATTAAGACTTGTCAAATGCAAGAAACAAAATAGTTAATGCACACAAACAGCAAATTCACAAAAATTGGAGCAACCATTAGTGGTTACCGTTTTCCCCTTCCATATCGCTGCAGTTTCAGTCGACTCATCCTATAAAATGTTCCCGTCTACTGGGGAACGTTTGGTACCGATCGTTATTCAGCTTAAACGCACCTTGGGTACATTTTGTACCCAGGTCACGTACCATGTCCCACGTACCGGGATCATAATTTTCCATTTTTTAGGAGTAAAACTGAGAAAAATGGAAATGAGAACAAAATTGGAAACAGTGTAGCAAAACGTTTTTGGGTCATAATAAAAGTGGAATGAAATTACACAGCAAATCTTGGCATTTTTAAGGATATTCATCACCATAAATCATAAAAATGTTTAACCGCAACAACAATAGAAAAAACAGAAAAGTAGGAAGGGACAAAATGGCAATGCACACATATAAACTGGCTAAAGAGTCAACTGACCTGAGGTGCATGAAAACAGTAGATCATTTTTGAAATGATTGATCCCACAAATATTAACTGTTTTAATAACTTAAACAGGTTCAAAAACATTTCAAAACTTGCGTCTCTCATCCCAGTAAGTGAACCGTTCCCCCCCCCCACACACACTCACGTGTAATTCCTCCTCTGGAGATGCCACTTCATTGGTGGCGAGACCTCAGTAGCGTAGACTTGCTTGAAGTGGACTCCCATGACCTCCGTCACTCCTCCGTCCCCGGCTCCGAGATCCAGCAGCCTGTCGGCCTCCCAGTCAGGGCCGATCCGCAGCAAATCCTGGAACTGATCGGCAGAAAAGACGAACATGGAGCCCCGGCCCAGAAAGCTGAGGCGGGTGGCAGGTCAGAGAGACGGAAGGCCTCGGTTTGAAACACAAGACAGCCGGTAACACTCACCCATTGATGGAGGTGCGGGACACCATGGGACTGAGGACAGTTGATATCAGAGAGTGATAGAGCTGTGTGAAAATCCAGCCGGATTTCTCCTGGCTGTGCTTGAGAAACGCCTGGGTGTCAGTGTCCAGGTGGCTCTGGACAAACAGGGGGCGCACAGATTCTCCCAGCAGGTCCGGACAGCACCGATACCACTAAACGTGGGCAGGGCAAGGTGGAAGAAAACAAGGCAACAACAAATGACTTCAACTGTTTTTATATAGCTAATGGCAAAAATAGTTTTTCCACATTACATAGTCAGAATTTAAAAAAGGATAATGTGTGTGTAGAGATCCAAAATCTCAGATTTGAGGCTCTTGCTCCAAGGTTTGTTACAAGAAAGTCATAAGACATCTTGTTTATAATGTGCCATAAACGAATCATGGCAAATTATATTTTGATGTTGCAGAAAAGCATCAAAATTTGATTTGCTTATGCTTGGATTTTATAAAATGGTTTTTACTGCTTTCCAACTTCTAGCTGTGTTGGTAATAACTGTACACTGTTTGATTTGATCTTTTAAAAGTAACAATGGGTTAATAAAGTAAAGGATTTGTCATGCTACACCAGGTTTGATTTGACCAAACTACCTGACCCCTGACAGATGTTTTTGGTTTACAACTTCTGTCACATTAAAATTGTTTCCATCAAACTTACTTTATTTGACAAAGAAAGCCTGAGTAAATACATAAAACAGTTTCTAATGCTGATTTTATCCACTTATGGGAAAAAGTCATATATATATATATACATATCAGTGACGTGCGGTGAGGTTCATTGCTGGTGAGGCACTGACTTATGACTTAGACACCATCCAAGTTATTGGACCTACGGAAATTTCGC